>MU223797.1:1590681-1612475 GCA_018584345.1 Thuja plicata
TGTTTCCATCAATGCCAAAGGGAGAGATTGATGACATGTAACTGATTGAATGTTTGATAATGTTAAGTTGAAGATGATGCAAGACATTAAATTAGTTAATGGTTTGTATTTTCATTGATGTCAACTTTATATCATCTGTACGGTCATGTACATCATTCCAAACACTTCAGAGAATCAATGGAAAAGAGATTATGCTTTCAGAAATGCATAAAAGTCAAGTATCACTAAGTGACAGACAACACCGACGGAGTGCACACCATCAGTAAAGGAAAAGAAAAAGTCACATTGATTCCTGATGAGTAGAAGACAAGTGTTTCCTGATGAGTAAAATCCAAAGGATGCCCGATGGAAGGAGATCCCAAAGCTAACTGGAGTCACACTGACAGAACTAGCAGTTGTCACCGACAACTAACTACAGAGTTGACTGACAGAACATGGAGTTTAGAAAATGACAAAATATCTAGCTGGCAGAGCTTAAGGATAGACTTAACTAGTTGTTTTTTTTTTTTTATTTGACCAGAGTTAAGTAATTTATTTAAAGAAGATTTGTATAGTTTGCAAGAAGATAACTACGAGATAAATCAGAAGTTAAAGCTATAAATCAATTTGGCTGGATTGTTTTTCATGCCAAGAATCAAGAATCAAGAATCAGGAATATCATGTCTATTTAAGAGAAAAGCATAATTCATTTCCACAAGAAATCACATACATGAAAGTGGAATGAATAGAAAGAGGATGCTGAAGAGAAACTGATGAAGGATAACTTCATATAGTCTGGATCAATCAAGCTAAAGAAGAGCAAAAGAATTCTGTAGACATCGATGAATAGTGAAGCACAACATCACAGAGAAGAAAGTGTGGAGCACAAATAATTGAATTGATACATTGATCAGAGAGGTAATGTACTTAAATAGATCTGAAAATCTACAATTCAAGTTGCATTAGAAATAGGTCATAGTGTTTCAGTTTAACCATTGAAGCATCAAGTCTATTAACAGAGTAGGACTTAACCGTCTTGTATAATTGAGGTATATCCTAACAGATTGCCAAAAAGTTTGATTCATGAAAGTAGCATTGAAATTGCATAAAGCCTATTGACAACCTAAGAAGAAGGTTGATTCAAGGATGGTAGCAATATTTGGATAAAGCCTATTGACAGTCTAAGAAGGAGGCTGATTGAAGGATGGTAGCAAAATAGATGCCAGATACTAAGTGACAACCTCTATGTATAAAATCCTCTAAAAAGGTCACACCTAATAGTGTGTTTGTAACCTTTAACAGGGTCAGCTCCTAACAGGGCTCACTTTGGAAGAGTGAAAATTTGGGGTAACGGTCACAGTGGTTTTTTCCCTTAACAGGGTTTCCATGTTAAAACCATGTGTTATGTGTGTATGGATTATTACTTTAGTGTTTTACATTTCATATATGCATTTCTAGATTGATTGGTATACTCTGCATATTTACTGAGTATCGGTAAATAGTTTTACTGCTTATCGGTTATCAAGGAGAATAAGGACAGACAGGGTAAACCGATAGACAGTTAATTATTATAAGTATTTCATGGCATGAATCTTATAGGGACTTAATAATCTAAGGTGTATTTATTGGTGGTTAAAGTTTAAAGGATAATTTTTGAGGTCACTGATTCACCCTCCCTCTCAGTTATTACTAACACAATCGTGAGCCAATTTTTGGCTCTATATTTACTTGTCTTGCTCAAGTGCTTGGAGTATCAGCAGTTTAAAACACAACCTTCTCAACTTTAGCTTGCACAGGCCTCTGCAAAACTTAAAACATTTTCCATTGATTCCAAAAACATCTTGTGCCAATTTGCCTTGGCAATATGCCTTTGCATTTGTATGTTTTTTCAAAGTTTTTACCTTTCCATTTCGCTGGCCTTTGTTTCATGAATCCTCTGCACAACATCCCATAGAAATTTAGCATGCATATCGCATTTACTTGGGAGTCTTGATCTAAAAAGATGAAAATCCAGCTTGCTACGTAGCCCTTTTCAATTTATATATCAAGCAATCATTGATCCATTTACACCTGCCAATGACAGTTCTGTGTGGCATCTCTGGAAAGTTGCAAACATTTCCTTGTTTATTTCACATCTTCTAATGTGTGCACCTTCCAAATCAACACTTGGTTTTTGATTCATAAATTCTTTGTTTTTTATAAAACTTTGGCAAGCTTCCTTTCAAATTGTGCAAGCTTTTTTCCATTAAAATATTTCAATTGTTGTCTCTCAAAACAACACCCCATTCAACCCCTATGCAACTCCTATTTTTTGTCCTTGCAACTTCATTTTGAAATCAATCTTTTTGGCATTGAAGTCCACATTTTTGGCTATCTCTTCAAACTTTGAAATTATCATTGACGCTGGCTGCATGGATGTCAAGTGTATCTCATCTTTAAATTTTTCCTTTTCCTCAAACAAGCCAGATAAATCAAATCCTTGTGAAAAAATAAATGATATCAAATGTATTAAAGAATCATGGTTTCTCTTCAAGTGCTTCTATTTAATTTCAATACTCTTTTAAACCATGAAACTTCCATTAGCTGAGGAATTTAAATTAGTGTTTTGGGATTGGGATCCAAGATATTTTTAGCAGCTTGCATGACCTATAAGAAAATCACTCCGGGCAATGAAAATCTCCCTTGGATATCTTCCTTCACAAACTTCTCTTTTGGAACTGGTTGAAAATTTTAAAGGCATTCTCTTCAAAAATCCACCTGGCATTTTTCTCTTCCTACATTATTAGTTATTTAAACCAAATGACTTAAATAACCCAAAATGATAACTGACCTCTGGAGCTAGCCCAGAAAATTGACTGAATTCCATCAGTGGACTCTGACACTCATCATAGAGATTCATTCAAACACAATAAGTATGGATGAAAAAGGGTTTCAACCGATTCCACCCCATGCGCAAGATGTAATTGATCAAACATGGTCATTCTGACAATTCTGAAAGACTATGTAGATGCAAATGTAAAAACAACATAAATTTCAATTGGATTGGCCTTTGCAAAAATAGAAATCCATGCCTTGATGCCCAATCCCTAATCCTAGTAGTAGATTCAAATACAAGGAGTATAGGGAAATAATTCACATCTCAAAAACTGTCATCCAATATAAAGTTACAAACCTTTGAATATGACTATTCTGCAAAATTCAATTCTGTTTTGTACTGCAAACTGTGTCTGATACTGAACTTGCAAACCCATCAAAAAGAACCTTCAAAATTTGAACCTCTGGGACTTGATTCAAATTCATACATGGAACACAAATCTTGAACTAGCTTGCACTGAAGGTGAACTGATCGATCAACATCAATCTGCAAAGTTAGCATCTTAAAACTTTTTCTGATTTTAAATTCATTGAATATACACAAATCTGATTTGGAAACAAGCTGGCAAAGTGATCAAACGGATTGGTCATGGTTCAAATTTTTTTAGGTAAGTACACCTCCAAGTCTATAATATAGAACAACTTTCAATTCTACCTAACCCTGAACTGCATTTCATCATTTGGCAAATTGACAGAAACTGCAAACGGAATAGGCTTAGCAAACTGACCAAATGGACTTGTCTTGACTTGAAAATGGTAACTCAAGAAGTATATGACCTCTATAATATAGTAAAAATGGAATTATTTCAATTAGGTCACAAGGTCAAAAGTTACAATTAGTCAAACAGGGGTCATCAGAATTGTGGACAGAACAAAGAAACGAGACATTTTTGGAATACCAACTTTGAGGGATTGGAAAAACTATTAAACGGACTCAAAATGGATTGAGCTTTGGAACACAAGCTCTCTGATATACATATTAAAAAATCCCAAAGTGGTGGGCCATGAAACATAATAGGATATAAGATATTCAAATGCAAACAGGGCCTGTTACAACAAACTTATACTTAGGCAAAAATATAGATTTAGACAAGCGACTCCAAATGGCCATCTCCAAAATAAGTTAGAACTTAAATCTAAGGGTTGGAACCCACTGCACTTACTAAATGAAAGGTGTTGAGCCCATCTACCAAGTGGTTTTTTACAAAAATCATGATGCCTCTTTCTGCATGAATTCAAAATATGCCTTCTCCACGAGTTTCTTAAGGCAACAATCTGCACTTAGAGAAATTTTCAGTGCAGTCAGTCCAAATTTCTCCAAAATTTGAGAGTACTAAAATGACTGATGAGATGTGATCCTATATTTCATGTATGTGATCATGTTCTTCCTAAATGCGATGTTGTTTGCCAGATGCGAGCCAGGATTTACTGGAAATGACCTTGTTTATAGGATACGACTTTGTTCTGACCAAATGCGATCCTAGATCCTAGATGCGACCTCCTGATGGTTTTTTGAAAATTTTCCACTTTGTTTGGAAAGACGTGAATTTTTTTTGATTCCAGGATCTATCTAACGAATTCCAGAGTGTCTTAGATGGTGCAAAATGTCCGTGACTGTTAAAAAATTAATTTGTTTGGGGTTTTTATCTTGTTATTTGCAATTTTGACACATAAAGAATGTTTATTAAGAGCCAAACACACCTATCCCTAAACCAATGGCATAACATGAAAATATTTGCTTGTAAACTTGGGTACACACTCAAATACTAATCAAAATATGACCATCACCAATCACGCAATGTCTCCAGTCATGATGTCGTATTATCCAACTCCAAATACAAATAAGGGCACAGAATGATGAGTATCTTGGGGCAATTACTATTTTCCTTACACAAATATTATCACCTTTCAAGGGTGAATAGGGTAGGTTCTATGCTTAGATTTTATAGTAAGGGTCTCCGTTCAGTTGTATCCTTTGTGCCTGCACAAGCACGATTGAGATGTATAGTTGTGCAAAGCATCTTAGCACAAGCAGTCATGTAAACATGATTGATACCAAAAGGCCCTACTTTGTGTTAGACGTGGGCCGAGTATAAGACCGATTGACATCTGACTCTCGAGGCTTTAACCCAAAAGAGTAAATTTGTTTAATGTGAGTTTGAGTGGTGTGGCTCACACCTTGTTCTCACGTGGGTCATCCCAGGAGATTTTTTCCTCATCGACAGACCCAACTAATAGGTGAAAAGAAATAAAGAGGATTGGTGACTTAGGAGTCTAGATTTATGATTCTTCATAAGGAAGAAGATCATAATCTCCTATTCCATGCCATTTTCTCCTATCAAACGCGCAAAACAATGGTTTATTTACCATAAATTTGAACTCAAAACTTAACTTGATTTTTTCAGTTTATGCTTTTCCATGAAGGAAAAGACCATAATCTTGTAGTCAAATTAAGATTCAGCTCCAAATTTAAAAATGTAATCCCTAAAGAAAAATTTAACCAAGCATAAAGTTTGATCCATTTTCACCAAGGCAACCTGCATTTGTACTCATTAGTAGTTTTGACATGTTTTACTCCACTTCTTTCACCAATGATTCTTTGGCATGCATCCTTTAAAAACTTGTTAGGCTATCAAATGATCACATTCACCTGAAAAACACACAAGGTTAGCTGATTAGAAAAAAAATTGATTAATCATGCAATTAAGCTAACCAAATTTGATCCTGAATTTTACCAAATGAAATCCTCTTTACCAAATGCGACTAAGGAATTGCCAGATGTAATTAAGGATCTGAAATGTGATCCTGTTTCCCTAAATGTGATCCTATTTTTCCTGGAAGTGAGCCTCTCTAGATGCAATGTAGAATATATGAGATGTGTTCTTGAACTCCCCAAATGTGTTCTTCTTTACCAGATGCGATCCTTCTTCCCAAATGTGAATTTGCACCTAAAACAAAGTCCATAAAGTCAGTTAATTAGCTCTAAAAATGGTAAAAAATCTGGGGCTTTGCCCCATGGTGGGTACCATAAATATGTGTGTATATGTACTTGCAAGATGAAACACAACACTTCAATGTCATTGCATCAAGGGTTAGAATCACCGAATTCAATTGAAAAACATAGAAAACCAAAGGAAACCAACATATTGCTTCCTATCTAGAAAGAGTATGATTTAAGCTATAAATTTTCCCTCAAATTATGCTTAAAATCAATGACACATTCAGCCTTGGAATGGAATATTCAAGTGAAATGCATACTAAATATCATACAATTCAAGCTAAAATGATTCATTAAGCACAAAATGAAAGAAGTTATCTAATTAGCTATGAATTCATGACACTAAATGAACAACATAATAGTGTAATTAGAATTCTAAAAATTATGGACCTATTGAGCTCAAAATTTGATCCTTTTATGGAAGAATTTGAGAAATGAAGGGCTGAGATTGATTTGTGAGGAGAGGTGAGGATTGAGTCTTTAGTGATCCATATGAGTGAACTCTCATTGGTTCATGGATTGAATTTCCATGTGCAAGTGATGAGTTGTATTTAGAGAGTTTTAATAATTCCTTTTAATTAATTACAGTAGCCAAGGATTTAATTGGGTTGATTTGATTTAAATAGGCCAAGGTATTTAATGTGAGGTATTGACAAAATCACTTTGATTTTAAAAGATTAATTTGATTTTTTATGAATTATGCCAATAATCAGATGGTTGGACTAGTATAATTGGGAGTATGATAATATTTATAGAAAATAGGGTCTCTAGTTAGAGTAGACCAAATTAGGATCACTTATCTATCACTCCTGGGATAAAACCTGTCAAACAGAAATTAAGAATGATGCACCCACATGTGGCATTATTAGTGAAATCGGAGCTAGAAAAACTCTTAAAAGATGGATTCATGGGGGTTATTTCTTATGCCGGATGGATTTATAATGTAGTATCCATATATAAAGTAGACAAGTCTATCATAATTGTCACCAACTTCAGAGATTGAAACAAAGCTTGTCGTAAAGATGATTTCCCACTGCCAAATATTAATATGATCATAGATCTCATTACATGATATACAATCTATTCACTAATGGATGGATTTTTGGGCTACAACCAAATAAATATCACCCTTAAAGACCAATAAAATATAACAATTACATGTGGATGGGGACCATTTTTTCTAGAACGTCATGCCATTTGGGCTAAAGTATGCCGGAGCTACAAATCAATGAGCTATGGTGACAATATTCCACAACATGATACTTAAGAACATGGAGGACTACATGGATGATACCTTAGCGAAGTAAAAAATTAGAATAAATCACATTGAATACTTGCGGAAGATACTAGATACAATGTAACAATTTCAAATAAGGCTTAATCTAAAGAAGTGTGCATTTGGAGTTCAATCAGGAAAGCTCCTAGGATTCATTGTATCAGTTAAAGGAATTGAGGTAGAACTAGAAAATGTGAAAGAAATCATGGATATGCCACCTGCTTGTAATATAAGTTAAATGAGGACTCTCCAAGGAAGACTCCAGTCAATCAGAAGATTCATGTCTCAACTAGTGGATATAGCGCAACCTTTCAAAAAATTATTACATCAAGGAGTGTCTTTCAAATGGGATGAACACTGTGAAAATAACTTCAAGGAATTAAACTATTATTTGGCTAATCCTCCTATCTTAATGGCGTCTATTCATGGTAAGGCATTGTTACTTTATATTTCAGCTACGACTACATCACTAGGAGTATTGCTAGCACAAGAGGATGATACCAAGAAGGAAAGATCAATTTATTATATCAGAAGGACATTGGTATCTTATGAACTCAACTACAGTATAATTAAAAAAGCTTGTCTAGCCAATTTTTTCTTGCATCTCAAAAGTTAAGACACTACATGCTCTTGCATACAGTGAAACTCATTGCAAAGATTGATATTCTTAAATACGTCCTGAGTAAGACAAAATTAATAGGAAGGCTAGCAAAATGGGTCTTAATACTAAGTGAATTTTTTATAGAGTATGTTGACCGAAAAGCTATTAAAGGACAAGTGCTAGCCGATCAACTACCTGATTCACCATTACAGGATGTAACACCATTATTTCCAGATGAGACAATAAAGCACTTAATAAAATATCCATGGAAATGTACTTTTATGGTTCTTTCACACAATAAGGATCTAGAGGAGGGGTATTTTTTATCACTCCTCAAGGTTACAAGATCTATAAGACATATAAATCGATGTTTCCATGCACCAACAATATCTCTGAATATGAAGCATTTGTAAATGGTCTCAAGCTAGCCTTCGAATGGAAAATCATAGAGTTACATGTATATGGTGATACTCAACTCATAATAAATCAAGTTTATGGAGAGTACCAAAAAAAATATGAAAAGTTGATGCCATATAAGAAAATGATCAAGGATTTGAATAAGTACTTTGTGTTTATTACATTTCAACAAATTCCAAGAATAGAAAATAAAGCTGCAAATGCTATGACAACATTAGAATCCATGCTACAACTGGAGGAACATCAATTCTGCAATGAATTATTGGTGGAATAACTATCCTTTACTGCATTTGATACACCTGAATCCCAAGTTGTTTCTCCCTAAATGCCCAAGATCAATCTAGATATACCAACATAACTGCCTATCTTACAGATCAAACCTTACCTAATGGCCTATCCAGAAATGAAAAATGAGCCCTAATTAGGAAAACAATGTGTTATGTACTCATTACTACTAATTAATATAGATGAGATCTTAATGGAATGCTACCTAGATATTTATAACATGAAGAGTGTGATTCCAAATTAAAAGAGGTCCATGAAGGTGTGTGTGGATCTCACTAGAACAATTTTTGATTAGCTTATCAGTTAGCTAAAACCGGGGGAAATGTTCTTCCTCATCCTATAAATACCCTACACTTGAAGCGGTTTTATGCCTGACATCTATCCAAAGGGCTTGTACAATGAAATTGATCCTGAGATATACCAAAAAAAATTGAAAAATTGATCCTGCAGAAAAATAAAAAATAGTGGAAAAGAGAAAATAATAAACAATGGAAAAAGTCCTGAAAAAAAGGTATCCTTGGTGAAAATGTGGCAAACTACCTTGATACTACACAAAAAAATAGAAAAAAAGAGAAAAAGTTCAAAAAATTTAAAAAAAGAAAAAGAAAAAGTGCCTTTGCAAAAAGTTGGCAAACAGACGTCTTGGTAAAAAAAATAGAAATTTTTCGAGTTGTGAAAACCTAGAAAACATATGTCACTTGTAATCAGTGCTCCATCTATCAATGCACTTATTGCACCAATCCTTCATCATCATATCTTTTCTATTGGTTGAATCTAAACTCCTCACAAATGTACTTTCATTTCCTAGAGTTTGTCTACATTGGCATCTTAGGGATAAACATCCTGCATTGGGGGCATCTCGGCTAGCTTGTGCAGTCGGTGGTTGTTGGTTGCTAGGTCATCCTAGGTCTTTGTCTAGGAAAGTTTGCCACTACATACAATATTTCTTCAATACTTGAATCAAAATAACTTGGTCACTATCACAAACAAAGGTGTTTCTTAAACACCACCTTCCTATAATGGACATTGTACTAGTGTTTCTGAACACTATAAATCCTATTAGTGTTTCTCAAAACTTTACTCGAATAGTATTTTTAAACATTCCATTGGATTGCAATTGCTGATATTATCTTACTCACTCAGATAGAGACACACATTACTTAATTCAAAGACTTAATTCATGATAGCTTTACTTTGATTAAATAATGAATCAAAGGTGTTCCTAAACACCACATAAACACATATCGACTGATCTTGATTTGATTATGACTCTTTTCATGTTCCGAAGAAGTTTCAAACTAGGGGCATATAAATAGTTATGAATTTTCTTTGAATGATTATCAATTTTTTCTTGTTATGTCTTCTGAGTTACTCCATGACGTCTATTAAATGACAAAGAGTCGTAAGGATAGGGGAATAAAATTTTCTTGATTTTCTGCATATGGTGATTGCTTTAATGATTCTATACACTTCACCTAATCTCTATGTTTGTGATGAGAGCTTCCAACATGAGTGGATAGCTACATATATCTTGATCCTTTTTATGTGTAAGCTATAGTGAGGTTGGATCAATTTACCTATCTATTTATAATCAACTTCTAAGTAAGGTGTACACCACATTATGTACCCAAGGATATTAACATTAAAGGTCATTGTGGGTTACATATCTTACATTGCACATGAACATAAGATGATTCTTAAATCAAAAGGAGCTAACTAAAAATTCATCCTGACCTCTATGCATTAATGCTTAGGTTTATTTTCGACATTGCATCCAATTAAGGTAGTATTCTTACTCTCATGATACTTCCTTGGTATCAGTGACAGTTGTACTGATTGAAGATATCCATTACACAAACGCCCTATGATGATAAAATGCTAATGTGTAAAAAAATTTAGTGACATTCCTAGGAGTATGCATTTAGTTGCATTTAAGTTTGCATTATTCATTTGATAACATAAGTAATTGAGCTTAAAATTATTTTCTGGTTTCATTCAAATCCAAGTTGATTACTTAATCTATTTACTGATATATTCATGTGGTTGCATATTTATAGCATTTCATTAATTTTTCATTCAAAATGGGAAAAGAAAAACACACAAAGAAAACCATTCAAGTGTTGCATTTATACATCCTAAGTGCACCCATACATATATTTTCGTAATGAAAATCTCAAAAATATATATCTACATGTTCACATAGAATAATTAAACACAACTATATATCAGTGAAAAGCAAAGAGCATAAATGATGTAATCACATGAACATAATCTACATCATGACAAAGTCAAGCCAAGTACAGAATTAAAGTACATGAATCACATCCAATCATCTATCATGTACAACAACTATCACAAAAAGAGAACAAGGAACACATATCAGAAGGAGAAGATGCCATATCATATATATATATATATATATATATATATATATATATATATATATATCAATGGATATNATATAATATATATATATATATATATATATATATATATATATATATATATATCAATGGATATCAGATAAAAAATATGAATGTCCACAATAGTATCAAGCCATCGAGATAAAGATAAACAAAAGTCTAAAGTATCTAAAGAAAAATAAATGATCACAACATGATCCATATACACAAATATCTCAAGGATGATGATATCAAGACTGACTCCCAACCTCAGCCTGATTAGAAGGAGGAGGTGGTGCATCTCCTTGTGGAGGAGGAGGTGGCGGAGGCATAGCACCCTCTGACTGTTGAGCTATCACAAAATACAATGGTGCCCTATGAGGCTGTGGACCAGGTGCGCAATATAAAACAAAGTAGTATGCTTCTCTCTGCCCCTGATATGTAGCAGTGTGTGCCTGGAAATCTCTCTTAGATCTCATCCTCTCAAGGTGCCTATCCCTATCAGCCAACAATCTCTCTAATGTAGTAATGCGAGCATGTAACTGCTTCTGCTCTCGCTCACACTATGAAAATGGATCTCCATCTCTTCCTATATCTCTATGAGTATCTCTAGGAGGATAGCCTCTACCACCGCTCTCAACTATGGGTCTCTGACCTACTGCTGCTTCTGCCTAGTCATTAGTGGACCTAGATCCATGCATGGAGGTATGAACCTAAAATGAGTGCATATTCCCTCTGCCAGACCACCTCTATCATCTCCATCACCACCCCTATCATCTTGGCCATGTCTCTGACCTTTGTCTACAGAAGGGCCTCTACCACATCTATCACCCCTCCCATCTCTCCCACCTCTCCCATACCTCACACCTTTGTCTTCTTTTTCTCCACCTCTCATAGGACCATCATCGAAAAGATCATAATATAGTTCCTCCTCAAGACATGATGCTATCTCATCAGGTGTAGTAAACCATGGAAATGGATGCTAAACAAGGTAAGCACTATACGTAGCTATAACTCTTGCATCAGCTACATCATCTTGGTAATCCTAACCCACTGCAACCATATACCCAATCTCTCACTATGTAGTCTCATATGCTAATCGAGCACCCCACTATGACTCCTCACCATAGATCCATGCATATAAGGTCAGGATACCTTGTATCCTCCCATACTATCTCAAGACATGAGTAACAATGAATTTATCAATGATATATCTAGTGCACCCAATCAAATATCTTCTCTGAAAGAAGTAATGCATCTACCTCCGATTAGAACCCCACTCCTCACAATCAAGGTATGGTCACAAATCAACCACTATCAAATCATCTAATAATCAGTGCTAGTATTCTAGCTTACCCAGGTGGGGCTGCTGGAAATAACCAGAATATAATTACACATAAAAATCCTCATGTGTCCACTGTCTATCTACTATCGGTTGTGTAACTGGGATGTGATCCCAGGCCTAGATATACAGAATGAGGATACCCATAATAATGCTCTATGAATACTTGTAAATGATCTCATGTAACTCTCTGTAGATGTGAGCTAAGATAAAACTGCCCCATCCAAATCAGCGAGTGGCACCGATCATCTTCTCCAGCATACCTACCCAACCGCACATGAATCCATGATGTCTATGGTCAGACATCATAACTCCACCAATCAAACCAGCTAAGAACACATGAAGTTGCTTTTACCAAGATAACATATAGTCCCATGTCAAGTATCATCCTTCTATCGAAGGATCTACATAGAATCTCTTAACATCTATAATAGATACAACAAAGAGAGTCTTGAAATGTATGTCACATCCCATCACAAGAATGCATAGGATTATCCACACAGCCTCTGGGGTCACTGTCACGTCATTGGTAGGAAGCTAGAAGGTGTTGTTCTCTGAGTACCATCTCTTGGAAAGAGCAGTCAAAAACCCATGATTTACCCTAATATTGGACAAATTGATCAAAGAATATAAACCAAGACGACCAATAATCTATCTCTCAGCATCAGTCAGGGAGCTAGATAAGGTAAGGAATCATGTAGGATGAGGTCCTCAGAATGATACAATAGGGATCAGTCAGTCAGGAAGAAAATATAGACTTACATCACTATTATAGATATACAAAACATGCATATGATCTTATAGCTAGTATTTTTCAGGTACACAGAAGCAACACAGTAAAAAATTCATGTTTTCCTACTCTTACTAGAAGTGATCCTTTTTTTCCCAGATGCAAGCTCGCATCCTGGATGCGATCCCATTTTGACAAGATGCGATATGGAAAACTAGAAGTGATCCTATTTTCACAGGATGAGAATCTATTCACATTTTGGTAAAAATAATCAAAAGTGACTCACTTATGACCTATAGGATGTGATCCTATTTATACGGGATGTGATCCATAAAATTTTCATTTCCCAGATGCGATGGGGGATTTACTAGATGCAATCTGAAACCTTGGATGCGACTCAAAACTAATTGGGCTATAACAAGAGTAAAAAGCATTGAAAATAGAAATAAAAAGCTTACAAAGGAAGGTCTTGATATACTCACTGGGGGTGCGTAGTGTGTTGGTCACTCATGAAAAAGTGCAAGATTGAATCGATGCCTCTCGATAGGGACCACCATCTTCTCTCCAGAGCTCAAAAATTTACCAAGGATAAAAGTGAAAATGAATGGGTAAAAATTCATTTTTGACGCTTATATTGACCTTTTAGGGAAAAATCGAAGCTCCAAAACCCTAAGAAATCTATCAGTACTATATTATGTTCTTAGATCTAATAAAAAATGAAATTGAACACAAGGACAATGTTTTACACATCATAGTAAAATTTTTGTGACAGTCTCCAACAAATGCAAAATTGCTCTATACATATAGAAAATGATTTGCATGCTTTACACAATCATTTTGTCAATGTTCTCTATCAGAAAGTTGCACATCATACATCAAAATATTGGTCATACATCATTTTATCAGGCTCAAAATTACATTTTCGAGTAGTTAACCTGGTAAAATTGTGTTTTCTCTTAACACATTTTCGCTTCATCTCATCTTCTAATTGATTCTTCATTGATACAATCAACCTATTCCATTGATCTATCATTATAAAGATGGATTTTATTCTTATTTCCTTTTATTTTGTTCCTGAGGGGGCATGATCACACTAAAAACTAATCAAATTCTTGATAAAAAAGATAAACTGCCTTCATCATCAAAAGACTAGGGGCATGAAAGTTTCCTTAGATCAAGTAGGGACTATTGGATAGAAGGCTTCAGTGCTAGACAATCCAGATATATATGTCTATAATCTCTTAGATCTTTATCAATCTCATAGCTGCTTCGTACTGACCTTTGTTTGATCAATTTCAGAGTCAATTTTATTAATTCTCTTTCGATCAAGTTCAGAATTGATACCTCAGAGCTCTTAGCAACTTCACACTAGCCTTTGTTCGATCAAGTTCACAATTACTATTATCAATTCTTGTTCAATCAAGTTCAGAATTGGTATCTATAGTTCTGTGTTCAATCGACCTTCATTCAATCAAGTTTGAAGTTGTTACTATCAGTCTTAGTTCAATCAAGTTCAAAATTGATATCATCAATCAACCTTCATTCAATCAAGTTCGAAGTCAGAACTATCAGTCTTTTCTCAATCAAGTTAAAAGATGATATCATCATTTGAATTTTGTTCATTCAATCTTGGAATTATCAAAACATGGGTAGTTTCATCGCTCTACATCAAAATATTCTCTAATATAAATATCAATCTATTCTTTGATCAATGCACTGATCACACATCAATTCTAAGAGGGGAAATGGTAATGACCTAAAATTGGTCTAGTCTAACCAATAGGCCTAAATTTCCCTAAATCTTAATCAAGCATCAAGAATCAATCATCAAAGATCAAGCATTAAATAATACTCCTAGCTATTCAATTAAATAAAAATCTAAAATACCATGGCTAGTTATATTAATTAAAGTGATTTAATTAATTTTCCTATTGTCTACTCAAATCACAAAACGACAAACAACTCAATTTCCTCCAATGAGCTCCAATCACATGAATCACTCCAGGTCCTAATCTTGGCCACTCATTGAGGAATGGTCTCAACCATAAAATTTGTATTTGAGTATTTCCCTCTCAGGGAAAATCTATAAATAAATATCTGATCAAGGCATTAAAGGGGATCTAGCTTTTGAATAATGAAATACTGCTAATTTATGTCTAGATCATTCAATTCTTCTATTCTTGCATCCATTTCTTATCCTAGTTAATCTCATCTTTCATGAATTATTCTAATTGCATTAATGTAGATGCATTTATTAATGAATCTTCCATTTTAGGATGAATTGTCATTGATCTAATTCATATTCTAAGAGCACTAAGATAAATATATCAAACTCTTTCTAAACAGGAAGCAATGTGTTAGTTTCCTTTGTTTCTTTATGCTTTTCAATTGAATTTGATGCTTCTAACCATTGATATAATGACATATTGAAGTATTGTGTTGCATCTTTATAGGTACAATAATCACACACACATTTTTGGCACCCACAGTGTGGCAAAGCCACATATTTTTTACCATTTTGGAGCTAATTGACTGAATCTTTGGACTCTGGTTTTGGAGCAGATTCATATTTTGGAAGAAGCATCACATCTGGTAAAGAAGATTGCATCCACAGAATTCAAATCGCATCCCATATATTTTGTATCTCATTTAGGAAGAACATGCTCACATACACAAAATCTAGGATCACATCCTGTCAGTCGCATCTGGGACAGAGGGTACTTGTACACGTGTTAGACTAAAAAACTTGGCAGTTTTAGATACCCTTTTTTCTTGTCAGTCAGAATCTGTTATTCTTGTTGGTCCACCTGATGTTGTTTCTCAGTCAAATTAAAAGTCTACCTTGCATGTTCTTTAGGGTTATCACTTTGAAGCAGCAAACTCACATTAACCAAACTTGGACAAACACATTTGGACAATTTGGAAATTCCTTTTTGACACTATTGGAACACTTTTGCTAAGATTGATATCCCACTTTCATGGTTAACACAAGAAGAAAAAAATATCTCATCGATGATTCAAAAAGACCTTAAAGATTGCTTAAATTTCAACAAGGAGAGACATCTCAAACTAACCCTCTTTTTGATCAAAACTCACCCAACCTGGATATACCTAATAGAGAATGAAGTGCTACCTTTGATGAATATGACCAAGATGATAACCAAGAAGAAAGAGAAAGTCAAGAAGAAAGAAATCATCATCATCCTTTGTTTGACTTGGATAGTGATGAATAAATATTGGAAGAATAATACAATAAACTCAAACAAAGTAGGAGGTTTCAAAAGACCTTGGAGAAAATCATTGAAGAAGACAAAGAAAATTATTTTCTCTCCCTATCTTCTCTTGGGGTCAAACCTCCAAAAGATTATGATGTTGTACGATTGAAAGTTGAAGAGGTACAAACACCTATATCAATACTCTCTAAACACCTGTATCAAATGAAAATGAAACTCACAATGATCAATAAAGAAAAGACTAAACCAACCACAAAATACTCATTGGAACACATATGTCCTTTCCCATTCGGTAAGAAATTGAAAATGGTTCCTTTTCCACCAAACATGACAAGACTAGAGTATGAAAAATACATGGGAGAAATGGATCATCACGATCATGTGAGAGAATTTTTTGCTTTAAGTATCGAATTAATGCACGAACTAACATACTTGATGAGACTATTTTTGGAAACTTTAGGAGGACAAGCCATGGAATGGTTTCCCAAACTCCCATCTAGTATAAAAATGTTTGAGGATTTGATTCAAACATTTGTCCAACACTACTCCTATAACATACACCACAATGTCACCATGAAAGATCTTTTTAATACCAAATAACGTACAGGTGAATCCTTCACACATTTCTTGCAATGATGGAGAAAAATATTTGCAAGGTACTCAAGGAAAATACCTAAATTAGAAAAGATGGAGATCTTCATCAATAACTTAGTACCTAAAATGAACTATATTCTACAAATTCAAGATTCTCCTAGTTTCGAAAAAATGACTAAGAACGCTATTTGTGCAGAAGAGGTTATGATAAAAATGCGAGAAAAATCTCTTGAAAAATAAAATCATTACTTTATCAAATCAAAAAATTGGGAACCGAAATTAAAATTGAGATGGTGGAATGATAATGCCTATTGTGAGTTCCATAAAAACAAATAACATAAGACCAATGATTGTGTCAAACTTAAGCATGTTATACAAGATCTCATTGATGGAGGCAAAATCAAAGTGGAAGGACACACATATAATGAAGATAACATGGCATATAATAAACCATTTCATAACTATGAAAAAGGAGAAGCCTCTAAAGAAAAATTAAATGAAGTCAAGTGTACCTATTCTCATAATGATAATGTGATCAATATGTTGGACATAAAGAATGAATCCTTGAATGTGATCACTATCAAAGGTGTCAAGGACAAGTCGACATATTCAAATGTAGTAACATGAAGTCAAGCACAAATTATGATAAAAGGGGTTAATTCCTCTTCTAAACAGACAACATCGTCCAAACCACCCGTTGTCACAATTCAAAAGCCAGCAACGTCAAGAAAAATGGTTCCAAGACCATATGCTAACTATAACTTGGTGTACCAATTGCAAAGAACCTAAACTCAAATTTCTATATTTGAGTTGCTAAAAATCTCTTCAGTGCATAGGGAAATTCTTGAACAAGCCCTACATTCAGCTACCATTCCAAAGGACATAGATGTAAAGAAATTCTAGGCAATGGTTAATCACATATCAGCTCCACATTACCTCTCTTTTTCAGAAGAGGACAATAAATATTTGACTCATCCCCATAATAAACTTCTACACATTTAATTTTTGATCCATAAACACCGTGTAAAACATTTATTGATAGATGGAGATGCGGGTTTTGAATATATGTACTCTCAATCTGGTCAAAGCATTGGGTCTTTCAGAACACACAATTGATTCAAGAAGTAAGATAACCATCCACGCCTATGAGGAGGAAAAAGAGTCATCCAAAGCACTAGTTGTTTTACTAATAAGAATAGGACCAATATAACAAAATGTGATTTACCAAGTTCTTTATCTACAATTGGCCTATATCATATTACTGGGAAGACCTTGGATACAGGAAATGCAAGCGGTGCCATCTACTTACCACAAATGTATCAAATTCCCACACAATGGAGTAGAAGTAACAATCCATGTAGATTCAAGATACACTTGAAACAACATCAAGGGGTATAGTATGGTTCCTCACAATAAGAAAGTTCCAAAGGATTCTATAGTTGAAACCTCCAAAGATATGGTGATGAGAAGTTTGGGAAAGACATTAAAACTTGAAGAAACTAGAATGGGGGAATACAAAATAGACACAATTCCATCTTTAGATAAAATTCCCGTATCTCTTAGATCATATGGGAAACCATTCCCATCATTTTCACGTTCTACCTCAATAGGAACAACTATTCATGAACCCACTTGCATGGTTAGAGCCTCAACTTATCCAGTGGAATAAAAAGAAGATAAAACACTCTTGGCATGACTCTATAAAGGAGAAAAGATAGAAAATGAAGTAAAACATGTTGAAATATCTCCTGAAAAATATGGAAAAGGTTATTATCTTCTTAAACAAATGGGATACAAATGGAAAGGGCCTTTAGGAGATAAAGGAAAAGGACTCATTAAATTAATTCATATGGAATTTAGGGACACTAAGGAAAAGAAAGGATTAGGTTTCCATAACAAATTAGAACATCCTACCTCAAGAGATGGTCCAATATTTGATAAAGGAAGTGACAAAAATAAAAAAGAAGTCAAACTCATACCCTAGACATATGAAAGATTACTGCATATCGATAGTGAGAACCCAGAATACCAAGGAGAATAGTATGTACCTACTTTTGGAGAAAAACTAGAACACCATGTTCCTTTGTTGTCACAAACCAATGTCCAAGAGGTAGAGGAGCAAGAAAACGATGTTTCTCTGGGAGGTTAGCAAGAAGAGGAATACCATGAAGAAACCCCTCAAGAATAAGAATAAGACATAAATAGAGAAGAAGAAGCAAGTAGATGAAACACTTTTCAAGATTTATCTTCTATAAGACAACAACATACACATCCTAACTTGGGGAAACTAGTGAAAATTTCACATGTCCTCGATCTACCAAACTTTGATTCACAAATGGCTAATAGGGTACACGAGATCACTATTGCTCAATTTCAAAATAGATTTGATGAAAATATCTTAGACTCACATGATTATTAATGGGATCACATGCCTGATGCTACCATTGATATTGAGGTAGATGTAATCCATAAATTTTCACCTTAACTGGAAAGAGGAGAGAGTTCTAATAGTAACCATAAGACAAATGTTGTCATAGAATTGGATGAGGTGGTGATGCCTAGAATAATTGATGCAGAAACATGCATCTTAATAGGACCAGAGGAGTATCAAATGATATTAGACAACTTTTATGGAACAAGAGAAAGAGAAGAAGTAGAACACTCAAATGATAGGTTGCTAGAGTTGTTTCGCATAACACTAACAATGACTCTAATAATGAGGATCCAACTCTTAATGATCTAAACACTGTAGAAGCTAACTTAATGGAACTTGTCTTATCAGTTATTGGTCTTGACACTAACGCGGTGTTGTCCTTAGAATCCTCTGTCATGCCCAAAAATCTCACGCCCAAAATGCAACAACTTTTTTTTTTTTTTGAAAGAGAAATTATATATTAAATTTACAAACAAGAGGGTCTAAGGGGAATCATGACTAGAGTCAACATCTCTTAACCCTAAAATTTTTTAAAGATAAAGGTTTATAATTTGAAGGTTAACTGTGTCTACATGACAACCAGGTATTCCAATAGAGTTTGATGATGTGGAGGAAAGAGAAAGAATCTCTGTTCTCCGTCTCCAGGACCTTCAAAAAGATTGGATATTCTTATATGCTAAGGTCTCTGTATTAATATAAAACCCTCAGGGTTATGGGGTTCCTTAATATTATTTTTATAGAAGTCAGTATACTCGCCACATATATTGACCACATAAAAATAACATTAAGAGTCCCTAAGTTTTCCTAGGAATTTTAATTAGGTTTCCCCTTTAAAATTAACTATAAATTTACAATTTAAATCTTCATTCTTGTTATCTCAAATTTTATTTTAAATTAAGGTGACCTCCTAAGTAACGCTGTTTAATTAAATTATCTAATAAGATCATCTAACCCCTTTCTGGTAAATATTTGCTAAGAGAAAAGTTCAAAAGGAAATCGTCTAGTAGGTCTTATATTATTAAATAGTTGATTTTTAAGTGGTATACAATTAAATTAAAATAAAATAACAACTAAACCAGTATAGAGCATATTTGTTTCTAGCTCTCTTTTTAATAATTATTTATAAAACTATCCCTTAAAACCTCTTTAATCTAAACTGGTTTAAATCAATAATAAGAGGGTTATTTTAAGTGGAGTTTAAATTTCAAATTTGATACCCCTCTTTATTACCCCTTTTTGAAATCCCCAAACCCTAATTTGAAATTAGGGTTAGGGCCAAATATGGGGAAGACTAAAAGTTTATTTTTTTTAGCTTTCCCTCTCATTTACCTCTCCCTCCAAACCCTAGCTTGATAGTTTCTATTTTTCTTTTCTTTTTGTTTGCAGGTCTGTATCTTTCATGAAGTTCCATGAATGGATTAGCTACCATACATACATATATATATATATATATACTTGTTACAGTATATATATATATATTTATGTATATATCGCAGAAGAAAAAGGGCAAATGACTGTGCATGTTTTGGGTCGGCCGCAACAATGGCGGCGACTGCATGTTAAAGTTAGCGCAGAGGGCAGTATTTTTTTATATAAATATGGCGGAAGAGGGGGGGGACAGCCGTGGGTGGCGCTGCCCCCACCTCCCACCATAGCGGTGGCATTTGCCGCCGACTGTGGTGGCAGCGGTGGTGGCCGCGCCCACCACGCTGCCCCTCATACATATGTGGAACCCACAGGGGTTGGGGGTTGGCTTCGGCCGCCCCCCGCCCCCCTTTTTTTTAAAATTTTGTTTAGTTTTTTTTTTTTTTTTTAATAAAAGAAAACGCAGGGGCCGTAAAGCATACAGCGCACAGTTTAAAGAAATTTGTTTTTTATTTATTTTATTTATAGTTAAGTTTCGGTTTAATTTATATATATATATATATATATATGTATGTATGTATGTATATATATCAGTTTCATTTATCTTTTTTTTAATCTATATAAAGACAGATATGAATATAAAATATATTATATTTATATATATATGTATATATATATATATATTTGTATATGAACATACATGTGTATATATATATATATATGTATCTATAGAGTTTATTTTCTTTACACAGTAGTATGTTTCCAGATATGAGCAAAGATTTAGAGTTTTTTTTTTAATTTCTTTTAAAATAAAGAATCAAGGGATAAATTCAATAGTATATGCAAATATATTTTTTTAGTTATTTAAATGCATGCTTTCCTATATATTTTTTAAAAATCTTTCTTAGGAATCATAAGAGAAGGGAGGAAACATAACATAAAATAAATATTGTGTAATAGAATTTAATTTACATTTCTAAGAAAATTTAAATTCTTTTACTATATAGAGTTCACCTTAATTTAATAAGAGAAGTAAATTTGTGTTAAGAATTTGGGTGAACCTAATTTTCAGAATTCTTGTAGAGATATAAAACCACACATTTAAGAAAACTAAATTCTTTCCTTTCAAGAGGAACGATAAAAAAAAACTAAGAGAACAACTAGATTTACTACTCCAAAGATTTGAACATAAATGAGCTTTTATTTCTTCATAAGATTATTACAAGGAAATACTAGTACATTTACAAATTGCTTTCAAGGAAAG
>MU223797.1:1632219-1662546 GCA_018584345.1 Thuja plicata
TGTAGATGACACTTTGGCCAAGTCTAAACAAAGAGATACACACTTAGATGATTTGGAAGTAATTCTAGATCGCATGGAACAATTTCAGCTAAGGTTAAATCCTAAAAAGTGTGCATTTGGAGTCACCCCGGGAAAGTTGCTTGGATTCATTATTTCAGTGAAAGGAATAGAGGTTGACCCTGAAAAGGTTCAAGCAATCCTTGACATGCCACCTCCTAAAAATATTAGTCAAATGAGGAGTCTTTAGGGACTTATTCAATCTATAAGGAGATTTATTTTACAATTGGCAGATAGAGCTCAACCCTTCAATAAGAAATTGCATAAAGGAGTTAAATATATTTGGAATGAGGATTGTCAAAAAAATATAGATCAAATCAAGAAGTACTTGGCCAATCCTCCTATTTTAATGCCTCCTATCCCAGGGAAACCTCTTATTTTATACATTTTAGTGACAGGATCTTCCTTGGGGGCATTACTAGCTCAACTTAATGAAAATGGGAAAGAAAGAGAAATATACTACATTAGCCGTACTCTTATTTCATATGAGGTTAATTACACTAGTATTGAGAAAGCTTGCCTTGCTGTTGTGTTTGCTTCCCAAAAGTTGTGACATTACATGCTTGCACATACTATACACCTCATAGCAAAAATAGATCCACTCAAATACTTGCTGAGTAAGGCTGCTCTCATCGGTAGACTTGCTAAATGGATGATGGTACTTTCAAAATTTGACATTGAGTACATTGAGAGAAAAACAATAAAATGAAAAGCTATAGAAGCTCAATTGGCTGATTTCCCATTAAAATATAATGAACCTATTCAAGTTGACTTCCCAGATGAGCATCTTATGTATATGACTGAAAGAACATGGAAGATGTTCTTTGATGGATCTTTTATGCAATACGGTTCAAGAGTTGGTGTTTTGTTTGTTTCTCCTCATGGGTACACAATCCCTAAGTCTTACAAATTATTGTTCCCATGTACAAATAATATTGTTGAGTATGAAGATTTAACAAATGGCCTTAAGATAGCTATAGAATGGAGAATCATAGAGTTGCACATCTATGGGGATTCACAGCTGATAATCAACCAAGTTAATGATGAATATCAAACAAAACATGAGAAAATGGTACCTTACAAGAAAATGGTTGATTCCTTAAAAAGATATTTCACATTTGTCAAATTTCAGCAAATCCCTAGAGCAAAAATAAAGCAGCTGATGCTATGGCTACACTTGCTTCACTTCTTCAGTTAGAACAACATGAATCAAAATTTGAATTCCTGGTGGAAGAGCTACATCACCCTATCTTTGATTCCCAAGAAAGCCATATTATTTGTACCCTTGTTGGTCATGAATCGTCTTGTTATGGTGCCATTTACTCATACCTTCATGATGGCATTGTACCTAAAAGTTTTAACCGATCTGAATGCAGAAATCTTACCTTAAATGCCTCTTGCCATTCCCTTATTTCTGGTGATTTGTATAGGAGGGGTCTAGATGGAACACTTCTTAGATGCTTAGAAAAGGAGGAAGCTGATCAAGCGTTAGTTGACATTCACGAGGAATCTGTGGGGGACACTCCAATGGTCTTTCCATGGCCCGAAGGTTGCTTAGGGCGGGATACTATTGGCCCATGATGTAGATTGATGCAGTAGCTTTTGCAAAGTCATGTGAAAATGTCAAAAACATGGTAACCTGATACATGCTCCAGGTAGGGAGCTTATTTCTTCTATTTCTCATTGGCCATTTCAGTGCTGGGCCTTTGACCTCGTTGGGCAAATTCATCCTAACTCATCAGGTGGACACAAATTTATCATCACTGCTACTGATTACTTTACTAAATGGGTAGAAGTTGTCCCACTTTTTGTTGCCTCAGGCAAAAAAGTCTCTCTATTCATTCTAAACCATATCATCTATCGATATGGAGTGCCTTCTGAGATTATTACTGACAATGGAGGCCAGTTTAAAAATAAGGACCTTAAACAACTCTGTAAGAAATTCAAGATTAAGCAACATTGGTCCTCCATTTACTTCCCACAAGGAAATGGTCAAGCAGAGGCATCAAACAAGACTATTCTTAAAATTTTGCATAGAACAGTGTGTAAGAATGGTAGAGATTGGCATTTATAGATAAATCCATCTTTGTGGGTCTATAGAATGAGTATTCATACTCCTACTGGGGCTCCTCATTTTTCCCTTGCATATGACACTGAAGCAGTGTTACCTTTGGAGGTTGAGATTCCTTCACTTCAAGTTTCTCTCCATGGTCTAGTTACAGATGAAGACTACCACGCCATGAGACTTCAAGAGTTAGAACTTCTAGATGAAAAATATCAAGCATCATTTGACCATATGAGGGTCTATCAAAAGCGTATGTCCAAAGCCTTCAACAAAAAGGTTCACCCTAGAGAGTTCCAAGTAGGAGATCTTGTCCTACGTGAAAATCCTAAGAATCAACAACATAGAGATCAAAAGGGTAAATTTGAACCTAATTGGCTTGGAATTTACATTATTACAGCAGCTTTTGGGATAGGTGCTTCTTTACTATCTACAGAGGAGGGAGAATAGCTCCCTGATCCTATCAATTTTTTGCACTTGAAGATGTTCTATCCATGATGCCCGTTCTATCTGGGGGCATCCTTTTGTACATATTATTGATCCTAGAAAAAAGCCAAAAAAAAGATATATTGTCAAAATTTCTAAAAATAAGAAAATGTCCTGAAAAAAATGATCATCTTAGTGAAAACCTAGCAATAGGCACTTTGATGTATCTTCAAAAAAATTATATATTCCAAAAATACAAAAAAATAAAAAAAATTCAAAAAATTCAAAAAAATAGAAAAAGTGCATTGGTGAAAACCTGGAAACAGGCGCCTTGGTAGCAAAAATTCAAAAAAATTATAAAAAGTCATGGAAAAAAAAAAAGAAAAAAAAGAAAAAGAGAAAAAATTGTAATAAAATCCAAGTGGTTAAAAACTGGAAACGGGTGCTACTTGAGTCCTTTGCACCCCTATTTCTTAGTGCGTATCCTCGAAACTTAGCCTTTCTCCATCATGCCTTGTCCTTGTTGCCTTGGTCTGGAATTGGTCTTTGTCTTTGTCTAGGGGGCATAACTGTGTTAACTTTGGTCTCTTGGATACGTTAGTCTTTAGGACATCTCCCAAATGGTATTTTTCAATACCACCCCAACTGTATTTTTCAATACAACCCCTGACATCGAGTGTTTTTCAACACTTATCGGTTTGGTCTTACCCAGTTTTGTCATGTGGTCTTGCAAGCATTCAATCCTTATCCTCGGAACTCAGTATCAGTTAACACACTTAAATTTTTAAACAAAACACTTAATGCTTGAGCTATGTCATGATATTTTCTTTGTGTACTGACTGTTATTGATTTTCGTTGAATGTTATTGTCTAATAAGTCTCTCTGTGATGCATAGCTAGAGGACTTGGGGCATGGGGCATGTTTTTCTTTGCTTCCTGCTTTATGCTTAACTATTTTTTGCACAACCATTCTGCTGGTCATCCTGGCCTCTATTCCTTGATGCGAGCATGGTTTTTCTATATTAAATTGGGTAAGCTAACATCACAGTCATCTTGACCTTTATGTCTTTGATGCTTATGTTAGAATCTTTCTACATTTCAAATCTGATATACATCATATTCATATCTTCATAGTTGTGCTTGTGACTAGTGATGGTTGTGTGATGTTTCTGATATAAATCACATTCATATCCTCATAGTTGCACTTGTGACTAGTGATGATTGTGTGGTTTTCTGACATCCGTTAATAATGGCCCAATGATGAAAATAAGTTCCTTAACATTCTGTAATGAATGATGAACACAAAGACCTATGTTACAGTTGCTCTATTGCAAGTACACCTTTGCATTTTCATATAGCTTGCATTGTTAGACCTCATTTTAGTTTGCATTTTTAGGCTGCATTATGAGTTTGAGGGTTTCCTTCATCTTTCTTGTGGACTTTTAATCAACTGTGATCACTTTTTGATCTTCATTTCCTAATCTTCTTTCGTGATCTCAATCAAAATTTTCTATCTTAAACAGTTGATTAATTTTGGGGCATTCTCTTTCTTGAGGGAAATTCTCTTTCTTCTCTCCATTTCTTTCCACCTCTTTCCAACTTCTATCTTCCATTCTCTTTCACCCCACTTCTTTTCTTCTAATTCAAACTTGGGGCATAATCTTTCATGCTTGATGATCTACCTTGGTTCTGTGATCTTTATATCATTCATCTTACATCAAGAACCTTATCTTTAGTTCAATTTGATCAAATTTATCAATTTGTTGTTTCTCCTCTATCTCATTTTGATTTTGATCACGAAGGGGCAGTACCTATCAAACTTCAATCTTTGATTCAGCTTTATCAATTATATCAGTCCTGCTTGAGTTTCTTATCTCTGACATGTCAATTACTTATTTCGGTGTTGACTTTGTCTTTTTCAATTGTGCTTATTTTTGTCCTATGTGTTCCTGAATCGACCACACGTTTGGGTTGTTTTGTGATCCCAAGTCAACCTCACACTTCAACTACATTCTTTGACTACATGTGTTCCTAAGTTGACCACACATTTGTCAAAGAGGGGCAAATGTATGCACCCTAAAATGGTTGCCTAGACTTTGGGGCCCCATTTATCATTTTATCAATTTATCAAGTTTCTGATTCAATGCTTTAGAATATTTTCAATTCAAATCAATTTCCTTGATCAAATTGTAATTAAATCAATTATTTCAATATTTCCTAAGGTTTGATAATTTTTATTTAATTAAAAGATTTAATCTCCCTTTTAATTAAATTCCTCTTATTTAATTAAATTCAATTTCCCCCATTTAATTAAATTAAATTCTTCTAATTTATTTAATTGAAAGAAAACCCCTCTTTTAATTAAATAAATAAAAATCCCCACTTAAATCACTTAATTTGATGAAAAAGGCAATAAATTAAATGAAAAAGTAAATAAAAATCCCTTTTTCTTCACATCCTCCTAAGTGGTGGGATTTTTGCCTCTTAATCATAGCCTTTGATTTTTGCCTCTTAATCTCAATCATTCACTTTCCTTTAAAAGGAAATCTCTCCTTCTCATTTTCATATTAGGATTTCATAGTATTGCTATGCTGTAGGTTTGGAGAGCAATTTTGGAGGAGGATTTGAGCACTTGAGCTTGGATATTGCAACTTATCACTTATTGTCTCATTCTTCTTGCATCCATGGCTACTCATGTAGATTAGATTCATGCTTATTTTCATAGATTAATCTTGCATTTGTATCTCCTTTCATAGATTTAGCCATGCATTATTATCATTTAAATTAATTTCTTTTTATGCAATGCAATCATATAGAGTAGATCTCATTTTCATGCATTTGAATCTCTCGTTTCATGGTGTACTTGCATAGGCACTAACTAGGTCAATATGAGGGCCTCCATTTCAAACCTTTGCACTCCATGACTGGAGAGCTATGGATCGATATTTGAGGCCTCATTCTTGAGCAACCTTGGATGGAATGATTCATAGAAGTGTGTCAACATTTATGCACACAGATTGATTGGGAAAATGGGGATTCACTGACAATTGCATGTGAATAGAATAAATATGAGAAAGTCAATCTATCTTCTGATTTGGTGTAAATGTTCATGATCACTATGTCTGGAATAAAGCTCAATGTTATGGGGTAAACTCAGTTGTGCGATAATGTCATCTTATTGTGGATGTGGAAAGCTATCAGGAGACTACCTGCATAGATATGGGTAGTGAATTTATTATGGAAAGGCAATGGATGTTGTATAAAGGGTGGTCAAAATAGATAGTGGGTCTAACTACACTTGGCGCCTAAGATAGGTTATCACCATGGTACTTATCCATTGCGCCATTGAAGTGGTTTTCACAAATGGATGGATTTTATTTCGCTTTGTCTTTTTACTTTTATCCTTTTTTTGATTTTTTGTTTTATTTTTTTTATTATTTTTATTTTCTATATTTTTGGATTTTGATTGTTTTCTGTTGTACAACAGAATTCTGAACGATCAAGCATACAAGCACTTGAGATGCAAGATATTTACAAGATCATGGACCATATCTCCTTCTGGTGTTGCAATCTGATAAGCTCTAGACCCAAACTTTGTTGTGATTATGAAATGCCCTAACTAGTTAGGTTCAAATTTTCCTTTCTTTTCATGGTTCTAGAGGTTATTCATGTTGTGCTGCAGGAAGAGATCACCAACCTCAAACTGCCAAGGTTTGATCTTCTTGTCAAACTGAAGGCAAAGGAAATTTTGACACATGCAGAGGTGGTTTAAGGCATTGAGGCATCTCTCATCAAGGAGTTCAAGCTCTTGCAAGTGAGAAAATCTATATTCTTCTTCGGATAACAGATTCTTGAGAGAAATTATGAGGGAAGGGAGCTCAATTTCAATGGGTAGAACAACCTAAGTACCGTAGACAAGGGTAAATGGAGTCTCACCAGTGGGGTATGGATAGAAGTGCGATATGCCCAAAGGGAGGGATTAAGGTGAAGGTTCCAATCGCGGCCAACATCATCGACTTTTTCTTAAGGATTTTGAGGATAGTTTTATTCATAGCCTTTGCTTGATCGTTACCTTACGAGAAATACTTGGAAGAGGAATGGTGGGTAATGCAAATTTTTCTACATATCTCTATGACATTGTTGTTTTCAAAAGGTCCTCCATTATTAGTTACAATGTCCTGAGGAATGCCATAGCAATAGATAGGCTAGTTCAAAATAAACTTCAAAATATGTTTTCCAATAGTGTAGGTAAGAGGAACAACTTTGAATCACGTGGTAAATTATTTAGTGGTGGCAAGGATGTATTTATGGCCATTGGAAGAATTGGGGAAATCTAACCAAATAGGTCTAGGCCCCAGTGGGAGAAGGGCCAAGGGGTGATGGTGGGATGAAGGGATTACAAGGGAGCGTGTATCAAATTGTCGTGTTGCTGACAAGGCACATATTTCTTCACATAGTTATAGGCATCCTGCACCATGGTACGCCAATAGTATTTAGTGCGTAACTATTTTCTGGCCAAGGTCAGCCCACTAAAATGGGCCCCACAAATTCCTTGATGTACCTCATGATCGGTTCTATTTAAGGTATCAAATACTAGGCAAGTACCATAACTCAGGAATTGGACATCCAACCGAGAAGCTATCCTCCTTTCTAGAAAATCATTTAATTTATCAACCCAGGGACGTGTTACTTGAAACAGGTCATAAAATTATATGCACCAAGGATATTAACTCAGACCATGCTATGGCTATAGGAAACAAATTGCTTTTGAAGGGAAACTATTCTATGGCTGCAGGAAGTAAATTAATTTTGAGAAGAAACCATTTTAAAGCTATAAAGAATGCTAGAAAGGAAATTCAAAGTGAAAGTACTTTAAGGAACACTATAACTTGAAAATATTGGAAAACATAATCATAGTGTTTCAACAGCTCTGCCTCTTTGGCTGCAGGAAGTTCTAGACTACTCTGCGACTTGTGGCTGCAGGAACTATATTAAAACCAGAGTTATAAAACCAAAATTTAGGGAACTTAAACTATATGCAAATGATCCTATCTGGCTAAAATAGATTCCTTTCCAAGTGGGCCCCCTTGAGTGAGTATCCAAGCTAAATTATTCTGAACTGTAGATTTAAAACTTCATTTTTTATTGATCAAAAATATATTACAAATTCAATTGTAAAGAAAACATAATGTAAACTATAACTAATAACGCCCCTCCTTCTCATGCACGATCGGGGCTTTATTTAAAGAAAAACACCTAATTGCTATCTATTCACACCATAAAGATAGGTGGAGATTTTATTATAACCCTACTAAACATGAAAGGAAACTACAAAACCAGAGATTGAACCGATCCATGAAAGAGGAAGGAAATGCTTTTGACAAAAAATCCAACTTCGCATTCTTCCCTAGATTTCCTCAGAGAATTTATTATGATGCCTAGTCCTTGCTTTCTTTCTTCCACCTTGATCATCCCGAATCCATCTGCGCTGTGCTTGAGGCTTCCTTGTATGTACCTGCTGTAAGACTAGGTCCAGCATCCAGATCATGGGTGCAGTCTACCTGGTCAAAGTAATAGTTGCTAATTTGGTGTGCTGAACTCCACATGTTAGAGACATTTATGATAATAGACATCAAGATACACATTCATCATTCATGTTTAAAATTTTTTTTTATTTCAAAAAGACATAACTATATTTCCAAAATAAGTAATCTAGTATCTTCATCTAGGCGTAGCATGTTTAAGTATTTCCAATCACAAAATAGGTTTGGTGGCAACATGCCACATAAAAACAAAAATAAGTAAAAGTATCTGGAAAAGAATAATAAGCATGATGAAAACATGGAAAAGATCCTAGAAAGAGCATGTTCTAGGGATTCCATAGCATGGCATTAATATGCCTATCATTTTTGCCCCTTACAAAGACTAATGCATGTCCTCAGGCATTGAAACATTCCTGATTTTTGCAAGTACCCGAAGAGCCCCTTCCTATGTCTCACTAGGAATAGAGGTGCCCACATGTTAATAATAACCATTGGTATGCTCCACCTTGATTTCCCTGCTAATTTCCAGTTGTTCATCTACCTCATTGTCAATACAGCTATATAGTGGCCATAGGAGAAGAGGGGGTTGGAAGGAAAGTGGAAGCCACCTTTCAGGACAAGGTTGCCTGCCCAACCGTAGGTACCATTGAAATCTCTATATAGAAGCTCTTAAGTTGATAAGGATGTGAGGGTCAACTTTCTTTAATGCCAATGGTAATCTTTCCCATCTTTGTCTCAAGCCTTCCGCTTCCCTGTTCCCATCCGATAAAGAGATTTGTTCAAATGATGCAAATACATCTTCCCTTTTGTTCAGTATCCTTTTCTGGTGGGTAGAATATTTCATCCAATATAATATTTCTATCCAATCACAATACATCCTACGTGGATTACCACTCTTTGGTCGTAATGGCAGTGTGATAGTTTGTTCCACTCCCCTGTATTTTATCAATTGTTCCCCATAGTTGATCTCATTATTAGACCAAGAAAGTAGAGAGGAAAAGTGGACATCTCCAACAAACATCAAAGGATTCTAATCAGTATTAGAGGGAGAAACATAATTATGCAGGTAAAGTTCACACAACAAATTCTAAACACAGTCTGGGGATTGATCATATGCAGCCACAAACTCTTGTGGCAAATCTATGCCTGTGTGTAGATCCTGAAGGACCCTCATCAATTTATACATGAGAAACTACTCTTTCAAGTACAAATCATAGACCCTAGGAGGTGATATGCATTCTATAAACTATGGAATTAGATGTGTAACCAAATCTAGTTTGTTTTGTAGCAACTGCACTTGTTTTTTTTTCCTGCCTAATTCTCTTTTTAATCTATCGTTTTCCAACTCCCACATTGACTTTTCATATTGCATTTGATTAAAAATAGTCAATGGAAAGGGAGTGTGGTATTACCTGACTCTTTTGAACTGAAGTAGCTATAGTGACCTATTCTACTATTGTGAATATGCCTGACCCATCAATGGGTAATTCTTTCGGGGTTGGAACTAGGGAATATTTCCCTTAATCAACTTCCTGCTAAGAGGAAGGCATATCTGTAGCTTCAGCGTATTCTGCCTCCATACATGTTGTTTCCAAATTCACTATTTCTATGTCCCTTTCCTTAGCTGTAGGATCTATTTCCATGATGTCCAGACATTCTATACATGGGCTTCCTTCTTGTGGTTGTTCTTTTAAAGATTCCTTAATTAGATCTTTAGGACATGACCCACTTATCGCAGGTGAGTCCATTTTGTCTACCTGAGGTGTGCTCAAATAACTACTTTTCCATGGAATAATTTCCATAGACATAGCGGGGCATTTCTGTGATGTCCATTTTGATGACATGTAACTAATTGAATGTTTGATAATGTTAAGTTGAAGATGATGCAAGACATTAAATCAGTTAATGGTTTGTATTGTCATTGATGTCAACTTGGTATCATCTGTACGGTCATGTACATAATGCCAAATAATTTAGAGAATCAATGGAACAGAGATTATGCTTTCAGCAATGCATAAAAGTCAAGTATTCACTAAGTGATAGAAAACACTGACGGAGTGCACAACATCGGTAAAGGAAAAGAACAAAAGTCACAGTGATACCCGATGAGCTGAAAAATAGAGTTGCCTAACAAGAAAAATCCAATGATGCCCAACAGACGGAGAACCCAAAGCTAACTGGAGTTACACTGATGGAACTGCCAGTTATCACCGATGATTAACTACAGAGTTGACCAACAGAACAGAGAGTTTAGAAAATGACAAAATATCTAGCTGGCAGAGCTTAAGGATAGACTTAACTGGTTGTTTTATTTGATTTATTTGACTAGAGTTAAGTAATTGATTTAAAGAAGATTTGTACTATTGGAAAGAAGATAACTACGAGATAAATTAGGAGTTAAAGCTTTAAATCAGATTGGCTAGATTATTTTTCATGCAAAGAATCAAGAATTAAGGAATATCATGTCTATATAAGAGACAAGCATAATTAATTTCCACAATCACATACACAAGAAGGGGAGTGAATAGAAAGAGGATGCTGAAGAGAAACTAATGAAGAAGAACTTCATACACTCCTGACCAATCAAGATGAAGAAGAGATAAATAATTCCGCAGACACCGACAAATAGGGAAGCACAACATCACAGAGAAGAAAGTGTGGAGAACATAGAATTGAATTGATACATTGATCAGAGAGGTAATGTACTTAAATAGATATGAAAATCTTCAATTCAAGTTGCATTAGAAACATGTCATAGTGTTTTAGTTTAACCATTGAAGCATCAAGTCTCTTAACAGAGCAGGACTTAACAATCTTCTATATATTGAGGTATATCCCAAGGAGTGCCAAAAAGGTTGATTCATGAAAGTAGCATTGAAATTGCATAAAGCCTATTGACAGTCTAAGAAGAAGGCCGATTCAAGGATGGTAGCAAGATTTTCATAAATCCTATTGACAGTCTAAGAAGGAGGTTGATTCAAGGATGGTAGCAAATAGATGCCCGATACTAAGTGACAACCTCTATGTATAAAATCCTCTAACAAGGTCACACCTAATAGTGTGTTTGTAACCTTTAACAAGGTTGGCTCCTAACATGGATCACTTTAGAAGAGTGAAAATTTTGGGTATTGGTCCCAGTGGTTTTTTTCCTTAACAGGGTTTCCACGTTAAAATTCATGTGTTATGTGTGTATGGTTATTACTTTACTGTTTTACATTTCACATATGCACTTCTCGATTGATTGGTATACTCTACATATTTACTGAGTGTCGGTAAATAGTTTTACTGCTTATTGGTAATCAAGGAGAATAAGGACAAACAAGGAAAATTGACAGACAGTTAATTCATTATTAATATTTCATGACATGCATCTTATAGGGACTTAATAATCTGAGATGTATTTGATTGGTGGTTAAAGTTTAAAGGATAATTTTTGAAGCCACTGATTCACCCCCCCTCTAAGTTATTACTAACAATTGGTATCAGAGCTTGTGTGCTTAGAAGGAAGGTTTCAAGACCTAAGTAAAGATCACAAGATGAACATATGAGATGTGTCCAAGTTGAACAAAGACAACTTTGCTTCTTGGCAAAGCAAGATAAGACTCCACTTATCAGGTATTGGTAATGATGTTACTCAATACTTAGATACTGAATATGTGTTTCCTACAGGAGTATTGATAGTAGATAAATTGAGAGAGAAGCATGAGCATAACTGCATGGTTATAGAGCTTTCTTCCTCACTCTCTGATGTTGAATTTGAAGATGTCAAGGACTGCAAAACTACAAAGAAAATGTGGGACAAAATGAAGCTTGTACATGGAGGTGATACAAATGTTTTGAGAGCCAAGGAAGAAAGCCTTAGAGGAAAGTTTGATGATCTCACAATGAAAGGAGGAGAAAACATCACATAGTACAACACAAGAATAAAAGTAGTCAATGTTATACGAGGTGTTGGAGGTACACTTGAAGAGGAGACAATGGTTAGTAAATCTTAAGAACCTTATTTCCTGTATATGTTATTAGAGTTTCTTCTATTCAAGAAATGAGAGCAGTAGCAAACAATACATTTACTCTTGATAGTTTAATTGGTAGACTGATTTCATTTGAGATGAATAACTTTGACAATAGTGTCTTACCAAGTTTAGAGTCAGTATTTAATTCTTCTATGAAATTAAGAAAATCCAATCATAGATACTCATCTAAAAGGGATAGTGCAAGTGAAAGTGAAGAAGAATATCTAGATGAAATAGAAAAAATTATGGCTAGAAGAATGCAGAGAGGCAAAGGTAAATATAAAGGCAAGCTACCACTTGTATGCTTTATGTGTAAAGAGATTCGACACTTTGCTGCAAGATGTCCTAACAGAAGAAAAGATGATAGAAGTAATGATAGATCTTCTGAGAAGAAATATGACAGACGTGATAACAAAGATTACAGAGGTTACCGAGAATCAGAAATAAAGGATACTCAAGACTACAAGGATAAAGGCAAGAAGGCTAGATACCTAGCTGCTTGCAAAGATGAAGATACTAACACCGAACCTGATGATGACATCGAGATGGTATTTATAGTTGTCAAGGATGATTCAAATGAAGATGAAAGGTATGAAGAAACTTCACTCATATCTAAGGCTAGTAAGAATGATATCTAGATTATAGATAATGGCTGCACTCACCATATGACCGGTGACAAAGAAAAGTTTAACACTTTTGAATATTATAATGGTGGTATAGTAAGAATGGGAAATGATACACCTTGTCCAGTTGAAGGTAAAGGAACAATAATTCTTAATAACTTGATTAAATGTGAAAATAATTATTGGGTAAAAGGCTCAAATTATAATCTGTTGAGTGTTTGTCAGCTGAATAATTTAGGTCACAGAGTAGCATTTGAAAACAAGAAGGTAAAGATCTTTAATGAATCAGGAAAACTGATTGGTACCGGTGAACAGACTAAATGTAACTTATTCTATCTGAATGATACTAACACCACTTTCTTAATGACTAGAAACGAAGACATATGGTTGTGGCACAACATTTTGTGTCATGTGAATTTTGACAACATGTTGAAAATAAGAAGAATAAGTGTAAGAGGCATATCGACGATGACAAAGGCAGACAACATCATGTGCAAAAATTGTGAAAAAAGGTAAAATGACAAAGTGTAGCTTCAAAAGTAAAACCCATACATTGGATGATATTCTAGAATTAGTCCATACTAATTTATGTCGACCTATGAGGACAAAAAGTTGTTATGGAGATAAATATTTTATTCTCTTTGTTGATGATTACTCTAGAATGATGACAGTCATGTTTTTAAAAGAAAAATCTGAAGCATTCAAGATGTTTAAATGGTATAAGGCTATGGTAGAAAAACAAAGTGGTAAGTATCTAAAATGTTTAAGATCAAATAGGGGAGGATAATTTATATCAGATGAATTCACTAATTTCTATAATGAGCATGGTATAAAAAGACAGGTTTCTGCACCAAGGACACCACAACAAAATGGTATTGCTAAGAGAAGGAATAGATAAATAGTTGATTGTGCAAGAACACTGATGATAGAAAAGGACATCACCAAAATCTTCTTGAGGGAAGTTGCCAGCACTGCTGTTTATACACTTAATAAAGTAAAATTGAAGAAGGACACAAAGAAGACACGTTATGAGCTATGGTATGGTAAAACACCCAATGTAAGTTACTTCAAAATATTTGGTAGTCATTGTTATGTCTTAAAGGATGCTAGAAATAGAAAGCTTGACTCCAAAAGTGATGAAGGTATTTTTGTGGAGTATTCTACCAAGAGAAAAGCTTTTAAATGTCTAATCAAGACTTCTAACAAAATAGTTGTAAGTGCAAATGTGAAGATTGTTGAATTTTCAGAGAAGAATGAATTGGAAAGCAAAAAAGAACCAAAAGACTACAACAAGTTTGTATATTGTGAGGAACCTATAACTCTACCCGAGCAATAGTGCTTAATTCCAGAACAACATAATGTTGCAACCGACGGTCAGAATGCTATTACCAATGATCAGAATGTTGTTACCAATAGTCAGGATAATGATCAAGATAATGAAGATCAAGATGATACACAAAGAGCTATACCTGTACTTTCAAGATATGTAAGAAGGAACCATCTAGAGGACCAGATCATAGGAAATAAGAAAGTTGGTACAAGAACAAGAAGTAAGTCTTTAAACTCAAGTTGTTTAATTTGTGAGTTTGAGCCAAAATTTGTCAATGCTACACTAGATAATGAAGAATGGATAAGTGCTATGAATGATGATATTGATCATATTGAGAAGAACAAAATATGGTCACTTGTGCTAAGACCAGATGACAAGAATGTCATCTGTACAAAATGGATATTCAGGAATATGCTGAACGAGAATGGAGAAGTCACAAGGAACAAAGAAAGACTAGTATGCAAGGGGTATGCACAAGAGGAAGGTATAGACTATGGAGAAACCTTTGCACCTATTTCTAGGCTAGAAGGAGTAAGAATAATACTTGCTTATGCTGCATACAAAGGATTCAAAGTATATCAAATGGATGTCAAGTCAGCGTTCCTAAATGGAATACTTGAAGAAGAGGTATACATTGAGAAACCAGAAGGGTTTGTAGATCCAGACAAGAGGAACATTGTATGTAGACTTCTCAAAGCCTTGTATGGATTAAAAAAAGCTCCTAGAGAATGATATGAATGACTTCATTCCTATCTAATAAGTATTGCATTCATAAGGACTAGTGAAAACAATAATCTTTATTTGAAAGAAGATACTGATATTAACACTTTGATTGCTGAAATATTTGTTGATGACATCATATTTGGAGGCAATGATATGCTATGCAAATCTTTTTCTGATGAGATGAGAAAAGAGTTTGAGATGTTTATGTTTGGAGAGATCAAGTTCTTTCTTGGTCTATAGATCATTCAACAAAGTGAAGGTATTTTCATTACACAGTCCAAATACATCAAAGAGGTCCTGAAAATATTCAAGATAGAAGATTCCAAACCTATTGGAACACTGATGGCTACTAGATGCAAATTAAGAAAGGAAGACAAGACAACAGAAGTAAATCAGACTTTGTACAGATCAATGATAGGAAAACTCATGTACGTTGTACACACTAGACCAGATATTGCATATGCAATAGGAATTGTTGCTAGATTTTATGCTAATCCCAGGGAATCACATATGACTGCTTTGAAAAGAATTCTAAGATATCTAAAGAATATAGAGGAATTTGGCTTATGGTATAGAAGAGAAGGAAAATTTGAACTAAAAGTGTTTACCGAGGCTGATTGGGCTAGAAATCTTGATGACCAGAAGAGCACAACTAGAGGAGCATTATTTATGGGTGACAGACTTGTCACATGGATTAGCAAGAAGCAAGGATGCATCTCTGAGTCTACTGCAGAAGAAGAATATGTTGCTGCTGCTGCAAATTGCTCAAATATTGCATGGATCAAATAGTTGCTGGAAGGTATGCATATGAAGATCTTAGAACCAGTGATTATCTATTGTGATAACACCAGCGCAATAAAAATTTCCAAGAATCCAGTCATGCATGCAAAGACTAAACACATTGCAATCAAGTATCATTACTTAAGAGAACAAGTTCAAGAAAAAGAGGTGATACTTGAGTATGTGCAATCAAAAGAACAATTGGCTGATATCTCCACCAAGCCACTACCCAAGGATACATTTGAGTACCTAAGAAAGAGACTAAGGGTCAAACCCTTGTCTACCAGTCAGTAAAAGACTGAAGGCTGCATCAGCCTATATATTTTTAGAATATCATTCATGTTGATGCAAGCAAAAAGATGAACTTCAAAGCTACATCTATATATAGAAAGGTATATATCAAAACTGAGCACTAGAGCATGCTGTTGTATTGCTGACGGATAAGGGAAATTCAAGGAATATATTATGGATAGAAGAAAATAATTGTTTGAAATGAATGTCAAATATTTGTAAAATATTTGTTTGGCATTCTTGTCAAAGGGAGAGAAAGTTTCCATATTATCACATTCTTTAGAAAAAGAAGAAAGATTATCCATTAATAGATTACTCCAAACAAGGAGAGACAGAGACAAAAGGAAAGTTGTTGAAAAGAGATAGAGACATCAAAGAAGAAGAACAGTCAAAAGAGATAAATTGACACAAGAAGAGAACACAACACATCATTACAAGAAACACAGAAATCTGCAAGAATCAAATTTAAGGTAACACAGAGCTTACCGACGGTCAGACATTTTTATTAGTTATCAAAACAAACTGTTTGGTAATTTGATGAATCTCAACAATTGTATTTAATATTGTATTAGAAATAGAATAGTGTGATAATATAGTATGTTGCCATCAATGCCAAAGGGAGAGATTGATGACATGTAACTAATTAAATGTTTGATAATGTTAAGTTGAAGATGATGCAAGAAATTAAATGAGTTAATGGTTTGCATTGTCATTGATGTCAACTTGATATCATCTATATGGTCATGTAAATAATGCCAAAGACTTCAGAGAATCAATGGAATAGAGATTATGCTTTCAACAATGCATAAAAGTCAAGTATTCACTAAGTGACAGAAAACACCGACGAAGTGCACACCATCGGTAAAGGCAAAGAACAAAAGTCACTTTGATACCCGATGAGCTGAAAATAGAGTTTCCTGATGAGAAAAATCCAATGATTCCTGATGGACGGAGATCCCAAAGTGGACTAGAGTCACACCGATGAAACTGATAGTTATCACCGACGATTAACTGCAGAGTTGACCGACAGAACAGAGAGTTTAGAAAATGAAAAAATATCTAGCTGGCAGAGCTTAAGGATAGACTTAACTGGTTGCGTTATTTGTTTTATTCAACCAGAGTTAAGTAATTGATTTAAAGAGTAGTTGTATAGTTGGCAAGAAGATAACTATGAGATAAATCAGGAGTTAAAGATTTAAATCATATTGGCTGGGTTATTTTTCACGCCTAGAATCAAGAATCAAGAACTAAGGAATATCATGTCTATATAAGAGACAAGAATAATTCATTTCAGAAATCACATACATGGGAAGGGGAGTGAATAGAAAGAGGATGCTGAAGAGACACTGATGAAAAAGAACTTCATACAGTCCTGATCAATCAAGTTGAAGAAGAGCTAAAGAATTCTGCAGACAGCAACGAACAGTAAAGCACAACATCACATAGTAGAAAGTGTGGAGCACAAAGAATTGAATTGATACATTGATCAAAGAGGTAATGTAGTTAAATATATCTGAAAATATGCAATTCAAGTTTCATTAGAACCAAGTCATAGTGTTTTAGTTTAACTATTGAAGCATCAAGTCTCTTAATAGAGCAGGAGTTAACAGTCTTCTATATATTGAGGTACATCCCAAGGAGTGCCAAAAAGGTTGATTCATGAAAGTAGCATTGAAATTGCATAAAGCCTATTAACAATCTAAGAAGAAGGCTGATTCAAGGGTGGTAGCAAGATTTGCATAAAGCCTATTGGCAATCTAAGAAGGAGGTTGATTCAAGGATGGTAGCAAATAGATGCCCGATACTAAGTGACAACCTCTATGTATAAAATCCTCTAACAAGGTCACACCTAATAGTGTGTTTGTATCCTTTAACAAGGTTGGGTCCTAACAGGGCTCACTTCAGGAGAGTGAAAATTTTGGGTACCGGTCCCAGTGGTTTTTTTCCCTTAACAGGGTTTCCACATTAAAATCCATGTGGTATGTGTGTATGGTTATTACTTTACTATTTTACATTTCACATATGCATTTCTATATTGATTGGTATACTCTGCATATTTACTGAGTGTCGGTAAATAGTTTTACTGCTTATCGGTAATCAAGGAGAATAAGGACAAACAAGGAAAATCGACAGATAGTTAATTCATTATTAATATTTCATGGCATGCATCTTGTAGGGACTTAATAATCTGAGATGTATTTTATTGGTGGTTAAAGTTTAAAGCATAATTTTTGATGCAACTGATTCACCCTCCCTCTCAATTATTACAAACACATTTTTTCTTCATCGGCATGGCTACAAGAGAAGCAGGGTTTTATGACAAAATAGGAGTTTTGTCGTCAACATCCGTAGCTATCTTTGCCTTGCCCTTTTTCTTCCTCTGGGCCCTAAGTGGGGTCTATAAATCAGAAGAACCCTCAGTTTGACCGCTCCCTGGGTGAGGGTTTGGTTTACCTGGAGTGTTTATCTTTGTTTTAACATGTGAAGAAGATGGAATTTCATGCATGGGCTCTAGAATAATGGTTTTGTCCTCATCAGGTGCATCTTCCTCAGGAGAATTTTCTTGTGTTTCTTGTAAACTAGGTTGTTACCCTTCACATCGTAACTGCACATGGGGTGAAGAAATAAATTCTTCCCATGTCATAGGAGAACTATCCCGTAAAGACCTCTCTACCAAAAGTTTTATCAGCCCATGGTGAGTAGCTGTGTTTAATTTCCCCTTTCTAACTTCTTCTGAGCTTATTTACAACGAAGAATATAGGAAATTGGGTACATTGACAAGGTGATCATGCTATAAATGACTCAATAGTTTAAAATGAATAGCATGCAAGTAGGAAAATTTCCCTTCAAAAGTAATGTACCTTATCACATGGACAACCATTCGGGAGTAATCCTTGTGAATAGATGTTCTCTTTGCCCCCTTCTTACTCATTTCCAATGCACTGTCTGTGGGAAAGGATAATTCTTCCCTGGCTTCTTGTGCATCATGCTCATGCAGAAACACTTCACGTATAGAAAGAAGTCATGAAACCTATGCAATTCATGCTTCTGAAGTTTCCACCCTTAATCCCTTCACATAAGCAACTCCATTGTTGTAAGTGCGCAAGAAGTCGACTGGTATAGCCTCATCGTAACCACAAAGCTTGACAAAATAAGTAAGCCAGCCCACACGGTTAAAGACTTGGATACTTTCTTGATCCTTCAATAAAGATGAATGATTCCTTGGCTCATGGAGTATGGGTGGTCCTCCCATTGTTACTTAAAAAATCTGCACCCCAAAAAACTCCAAATCACTTGAAACTTCCTCTGCAACTAAAAACATCTTTTTCAAAACTCTGCTCTCTTTATCCTTAATAACAATTCTATCCTCTTGTGTTTCCCTATATTGTTCCTAAGCTTAAGACTTAAATATGCTAGATAAATTCTTGGTATAGGGTTTTGGGGATTACAACAGAGGAGATGTTTGAAAAACCATAGCTGAAAATATGATTTGGGTTTGAAAATTAAAAGCTTAGCAAATAATTTCACATTATTTGGGGTTGTCACATCAAATAATTGCAAAATAACTACGCATTACTACTTACGCAAGGGTTATCATGGAAAAAACACAAGTTAATGAGTTAACAAACTGCCCCCTACGCAAATTATGATAGGTGTCCTCACATGTATGGTTGGGAAGTACAACAACACTCATATGAAGAACTAATATTAATTACAATGTAATGTATAATAATGTCTAATGAATAAAATAATGTTGCAAACAATAAATGATGGTGTACCTAGAGAGTAATCATGAATAAATGCCCAAATCTGGAAAGATCAGATGATGTGTGCAAAGTGAAAAGTAATGGGTGGCATAATAATGATGGGACGCGTAAGTGAAAATGGAAGAAAAGATTGATGGGATGTGATGTGATGGTGAATTTATTGTGAAGAGAGATATTTTCATGGGAAATGAAAATTTTATTATGACTGATGTGCGGTGAAGTTAAAGAGACGATCAGAGCATAAATTGGCCCCACTTAGCTACAAGAGTTTTTTCAGTTAGAGGAGGTCCATTGGTTGTAGGAGTAGCTTTAGCTGGAGGAGGTCTATTGGCTGTAGGAGTGTCTTCAAATTTCTATAGGAACTCTTCTTTAGTGGTGGGTTTATGGTACCATTGACCAATAACTTTAAGTGGACAGGGTCAATTGTAGACAATTAGACTGCACCATTAGAAAACACTTTGTCAACTACATAAGGGTCAAGCCAACAAGTTGTAAGATTACCTTAATTCTCTTGAAACCAAGATTCATATAGAAGTGCACAGTCACCAGGAATAAACCATTTATTTTGTATGTGTGAATCATGCCATTTCTTGTGTTGAAGCTGTATCAACTCGGTGATCTGTATAGCTGCCTTGAGTATCTCATCCAGATGATTAAGCTGCAAGAACCTCTCTTGCTGAGCTACAGGATGATTTAATTTGAGCTGTAATGTTGTGCATAAAGTTTTATGTTCAAATTCGATGGGCATTACAATAGTCTACACCAATTCAAAAGGTGTAAATCTAGTAGGGGTTTTCCATGTGGTGCGATAGGCCCACACAGCTTCCTGTAAGGGGCTACTCTAGTAGTTTTTGTGCAAATAAATTATCTTAGTGAGGATGGCCTCAATTTCCCTGTTGGTGATTTTGGACTGATCATTTTCTTGGGGATGATATGGACTAGATTTCCTGTGGCAAATGTTGTATTCCTCCATAAGTGCAATGATCACATTTGAAGAGAACTGAGGTCCCTGATCTGTGACTAGTTCCCATGGAATACCATATCTGGTAAATATTTCCTCATATAAAAATTGTGCAACCCTGTTATCCCTTGCATGATTCATAGCCCACACTTCCACCCATTTAGTAACATAGTCAGTACAAACTAGAATGTAAGAGTTGTCATTTGATGGGGGATGAATTGGTCCCACAAAATCTATTCCCCATTTATCAAATGGAGTGACTATTACTTGAGGAAACAAAGGTATTTCATCTAATTTTGTTGGGTGTCCCATACACTGACATCTATCAAACTTATAGGTGTAATTAGTTTCATCTTTGTAGAGAGTGGGCTAGTAATAGCCAGTATTGAGTATCTTCATGGCTGTACATTTGGCCACAAAATGGCCACCATAAGGTTCATCATGGAGGGCATGGAGTATATCATAGGTCTCTTCCTCATGAATACACCTTCTCAGGATCTGATCAGGTCTAGTATAGAAGAGACAGTCAGCCAGCCAAGAAAAATTGAAATTCTTTTCAATTAATAACCTGTTTTCCTTGGAATAAAAATGTGGTGGTACCTTTTGACTAACCAAATAATTGGTGATGTCGGCATAGCGGCGGGTATGATTGGAAATATAAAATAGGTGTTCATCTATAAAGGTGTCATCTATGACATGTGGGTCATCATTATTCTATAATTTGGAGAGGAAATCAGCCACTACATTGGTTTTTTCCCGTTTATCCACAATCGTGATGTCGAACTCTTGTAGCAACAGGAGCCATCAAGAAAGCCTTCCTAAAATAGCGGGCTTGTTTACCAAATACTTGATGACTGCATGATCAATATGCAAAAATATTAGGTAACCAATTATATAGTGGGAAAACTTATTTAGTGCATAAATTATAGCTGGGAGTTCTTTTTCAGTTACTGTGTAGTTCAACTCTGCACCCTACAGATTCATACTGATAAAGTAGATGGCATGCTTTACTAGTCCATCTTTCTAGTTGATAAAAATTCCCATAATATGGTTAGAGGAATCTATGTGGATGTGGAATGGTAATGCCCAATTAGGTCCTTTGAGAATTGGTGCCTGTGTAAGTACTTTCTTAAGCTGCAGGAAGGATTCTTCACAAGAGTTTGTCTAGATGAACTCTGAATCCTTTGTGAGCAGGGAGTACATGGTCCCAACTAATTTGATGAAATCCTTTATGAATCTTTGGTAGTAACTAGCATTTCCCAGAAAGATACGGACATCTTTCTGCTAGGTTGGAGTAGGGAGGTTCATGATGACTTCAATTTTCGCTGGATCCACTTGTATGCCCTTGGAAGAGATGTAGTGACCTAACACCACACCTTCCTACATCATCATGAAGCATTTATTATTGTTGAGGGAAAAATTATGCTCCTTACACCTGGTAAGAACTTTGCAAAATTGACCAATGCTTCCTCATAAGTTTCTACATAAGTTGTGAAGTTGTCCATGTATATTTCCATGCAATCATGGGAGATATCAGGAAAAATGTTGATAACTACATGCTGGAATGTGGCTCGAGCATTACAGAGGCCAAAAGGAAGTACAGAGTAAGAAAATTTTCCCCAAGGGCAAGTGAATGTTGTTTTCTCCTGATCTTCGGGAAGGATCCTCTAGTTGTAGCCACTATATTCGTCCAGGAAAGAAAAATAATGCTTTCCTGTGAGGGAATCTAGGACTTGGTCTATGAAGGGCAAGGGAAAATGGCCATTCTTGGTGGAATTTTTAAGTTTCCTATAGTAGACACATACTCACCACTTTCATCCTTTCTTTGGGACAACTACTAAACATGAGACCCACTAGCTGTCAGAGATTGGGTAGATAAAACCAACGTTCAATAACTTTTGTAACTCTATTTTGACAATTTCTCTTAACACAAGGTTTATACACTGCTAGAATTGTCTGACAGAATGTTTGTCTTGTTTTAGGAAGATCAAGTGGGTACATAGTTTGGGGTCCAAACCATTCATGTTAGAATAATCCTAGGTGAAGTCCATGGCATGGCTTTTCAGCAGGGTGGTCAATGATGTCTGTTGCTAGTCTGAGAGTTGGCTATTAATATGGAAGCAATGGTCAGTGGAAACTTCCAAATTCTTTGTGAGTTCTACCATAGATGCATCTATTAATGGAAGCACTTGGACATCATGGGGAAGTAGTTGGTGGTAGAGGTTCTTGACTATAGGAGAGGAAGGTACAATGCAATCAGGGTACAAAGATTGTAGGGAGAAGCTATGGGGATTGAGACAGTTAATGGATGTTGAGTCATGACCATACTGGTTTTGCAGAATGTTGGTGATTATGGTGTCCTCTTCCTATAACTGCATGAATAAATCCCTTTCTAACATCATGAGTTGTGCTACAGGATTGACTACTTTGACCTCCTCTCCAATGTCAAGCCATATTGGTGAGGCAAAATCTCTTAGTGGTTGTGCTGGTAGATATAAAGCTAATGTCTTAGTATCCTGACCATTAGAAATGGTCATAGCGCCAGAGTGACATCCAATAAAGGCATTAACAGTAGCCAACCAGGGTCAACCAAGAATTATGGGATAGCCTCCTAATGTGGCTTTAGGCAAGAGGATCATAAATTCAGCAGGGTAGGACTAGTTTTCAAGATCAATAACTATATCCTCCACTACCCTATCAGGTTTTCCTTTGGAACTATTGGCAAGATGCAAGATAGTTGGTGTTTCCTAGAGGGTAGTGATGTGAAGTTTCTGCATGATATCCTTTTTCATGATATTTATGGTAGTGCCTAGGTCTATTAGAGCATTTTTGATAGCTATCCCATTAATTATTACTTCAACAACTGGGCTACCTGGATCAGAATACTTGGGAACCACTTTCTTTTCAAGCATGATATCAGCTTGTTTACCAAGGACATGGACTAACTGGTGGTCCTTTCACTTACGAACAAGCTTTTTAAAGTAGGTTTCTTTGATAGCCTTCTCATATGTGGGGACATCATTTATTTCCTGGAAAAATAGAATCTGAACATTGATGTTTTTTAATTGATCTAGGATGTCAAAGGTTGCCTCTTCCTTAAGTTTAGAGTTGTCAACTCACAACCTCTATGGGAAGGGAGGTTGAGCTGGCTGCACCGGTGCTGGTAATATTATTGGACCTGCTGGAGTAGACTCTAGTGTAGTTTGAGGTGGGGGCTCTTCTGGAGTTACTTACGTTATATATGAGGTGTGGGCAGAGTTATACTAGACTGTAAATGAATTTTTTTGATTACATATGCATGGTACTAGTTTGGATCCAATGAATAGAAATTTTGATGAGGTGCTGGTGGCCTATTATTAGGATTCAAGTGAGGTTCTGTAGGGATTTGATTAGGCTTAGGGGGTGCTATTGTGGCTATAAGAGGTGGCTGTTGTGGTGGCTGCAGGAGTCCCTGCTATTGGTTTGGGCATTGCTAACCTCCACGCCGTGGAGGGTTTTGTTTCCAATTCCATTGGGGTTTTTTCCAATTCCCTTGGATTTGTTTCCATTGAGGACTTGGGTAAGGTTTCCACTGAGGTTAAGGATTAGTCCAAGATGGGTATTGATTATTCATAGGTTGTTGCCATTGATTACCATAAAATGGACTAGTAAAAGTAAGCGGGTCCTGAGGCATACCTTGTCTTTGAGCCCATGGTCTTCGTTGTGCAAAAAAGAATACTTTCTCATCATCCCCTTCAATTGGCTTGTAATAAGTGGGTAGTTGCGTAGTCTCCATGTTGGAAACCACTTTACAAAGACAATCTCTCTTCTTCTATCTACAATGTGGAGAGAACTCTGCTAGCGTAGCTTCAACCTCCTCATGTTTCTTTTTCATCTATAGTGTGTCCAACTAGGTGGCCATGTTATTGATAATGTCCTACTTAAAGTCAGATAGATAATGTGTGATTTCTTCCCTTGAGGCTCCAGCACCTATAGTTTTTCTTGCTGTGGCTTTGTATCCTCTGCCCTTCTTCGCCGCAGATCTTGAGTAATTGAGGCAGACTTTCTTGATATCACCCCATGTGGATTGGGCAATATCTCCTCCAGCCATAAGATCCAAGGGCTCGGTGCATCCTTCATTCATACCTCATAGAAAGAGAAGTTTTTAGGACTCCTCATTAAGCTGATGATGAGTAATTTTTTGCAGGTTGAACAAGAATCTCGACACATAATCCTCTAAGACTTCATCCTCCTTCTAGGTCATTTTGAATATATTATCCCCTCTCATATCATTTACCCTACAATATTCTTTGTATTTCTCCAGGTATGTTACCTTCATTTCATCCCAATTATGAACAACATCTTAACGTAAGCCCATAAACCATCTTAATGCAGACTCTTTAAGAGTTGCAGGAAACAATTTGAGCCTATGGTCATCCATGGTGTAGTCGTAACTATGGAAAAGGATGTCAAACTCAAAGAGAAAGGTATCTAGATCTTTGGTCACTAGGCCATAAAATTTGGGAAGAGCTAATGAGGGAATATTCTTGAGGTTGTTGTTATCATGTTGATCAGTAATGGGAAATGAAAAGGTAGGGGGATTTTCCATCCTGGGCAAATGCTGAGGAAGACCTTGTGGTTGGTAAAAGACTAGAGGTAGTGGATTTTCTTCTTGATTGTTTGGGTTTTGGATTCTGAGATTGGCTAAGGCTTCTACAAATGGATTAAACTCCTGTTCACCTTCTAGAAGGTGAAAGTTTAGTGCATCACCTTCTAAAGATGATGATGATGAGGATTCAGATAAAGGAAGGTTGAAAATTGCATCCATGAACTGACCCTCCTCTTTGTCTTTGTCTGGTACAAAGATATCTCCTAAATGAATATTGGGGCAGTTGGGTAAGTACCTTCCTAGAGCGTCTCTTCTTCTTCTATGCATATAGTTAAGTGAAAAATTTCAGTGGTGGAGTGAAATAATTTTTGATAGAAAACCCTATTTAAAAAGGATATACATGCTAGAATTGAAATCTACCAATGGCTGAGGGAAAATACTTGGCTTGACACCATCCCCAGCAATGGTGCCAAAAATGATCAGTTCAATTTAAGGTATCGAATACTAGGCAAGTACCATAACTTAGGGATTGGGCATTCGATCAAGCATCTATCCTCATTTCTAGAAACTCATTTAATTTATCAAACTAGGGACGTGTTACTTAAAATGGGTCAGCAAAGTATATGCATCAAGGATTTTAACTTAGACCACGCTATGGCTGCAGGAAACAAATTGTTGTTGAAGGAAAACTATTCTATGGCTGTAGAAAGTAAATTAATTTTGAGAAGAAACTATTTTTAAGATGTAAAGAATGATGGAAAGGAAATGTAGACGTGAAAGTACTTGAAGGAACACTATAACTTGAAAACATTGGAAAACATAATCATAGTGTTACAACAACTCTGCCTCTTTGGCTGTAGGAAGTGTTAGAATAGTCCCAAAGGATAAATGAGAAGGGGGGGGTGAATCAGTTATCAAATAATTGAATTCTTTTCTTTTTATTAACTCTAGATTATAATAAAGTAAATGTACATTCAGATAACACAATAGACAATAACATAATTTGGTGACGGGGAAACCAAATGGTAAAAACCCCGGTGGGAATTAACACCCACAATAAACTATACTTGTTTATAATAATCCCTATTAGAAGATCTTGTAACCCTACTAGGAGTTGTTCTTTACAATGCAATAAGTATAGTGACTTGGTTAAGGGTTTGACCCTATTAGGAGTCTTTTAAAAATAACTCGGTTAAGGGTGAGGACTCACTGTCCAAAAGCCAACTGCTTTAATGGTGAAGGCTACAACCTTCTGTAGAACAGATATATACTATATCTAATGATGAAATATAGAGTAGACTTGTTGTCTTGATCAGTTCCAATGTATGTTAATCTTCCACTCCTTCTTCACATAGATCCTTGATGAATGAAATACATCTGATATTCTGCTCTGCACTTTTCCTGTATCTTTTCTTATCATTCACACTTAGCATTCCACAAATGAACTACTATAAGTATCTTCCTCAAAGTATGAGATCATGGGACCTGTTAAACAACTCTTCATAACATCCTTGTTTTCTTAACTAACCACACAAGCATAATTACAACCGAGCAATACTGAATAGATGTGATGCTTCACTAAGTCAGCCTCACCAAATTAACTCTAACTTTGCAATCTTGTTAAAACACATTTGGCACCTTTAGATAACTATATTAAACTCATAACTAAACTTGAATATACAAACGCATATCCCAAAGATAGATGCAACTCAATAACCAATGCAATACGACAGCTTTGTACAGAGAAACTTTAGAAATTGTAACTGCCACTAACAGAATTACACAACACAACTGAAACTTCATATCTAAGTCTGCGTGTATGAACACATAATAATAAACATTTCTACAACATGATTATAACCACGCAAGGCTTGATATCATCATTTAGATAAGCACATATAGAACACTACTGTATATTATATGTTGTCATCAATGACAAACATACAATCAACTAGCTGCCAGAAGTAAATCTCCAACAATCTCCCCCTTTTACATTGATGGAAACATATGATATTAAAAACATCTTCAGCACATGGTGTCTTCTTAATTTTTACAATCTTCTCAATATCCTCATCAAATATTCCTCTAGACTACTACAGCTCCTCTATCTTTGTTTATACTCCCCCAGAGTATATGCTCCCCCTTACTATATACTCCCCCTTTGACATCAATGGAAAAGGGTGCCATAAATAATTAGGCATAGGTACTACCCCAGATGTAGAGTATTCAACCATTCATTAGTCACTATGGACTGATGTGCTTGCTGCTTTATCTAATCAAACTCAAGAGAGGGAATTAATCCCAACTTCTCCCTGAGATACTCAAAAGTATCATTTGATAAAGGCTTTGTGAAAATATCTGCCAACTATTCTTTGGTGCTCACATATTCCAATTTTACTTGACACTAAGTTAACAGGATAATAATTTTTTTTTAAAAATGTTTACAAACAATAATGATAATAATGTGGAAGCAATGAAATGAAGTACATGACATACACATAAGTACAACTCATACATAGATATCAATCCTTGAGGGTTCCTTGATGGGGCATTACACTTGGTATCTGAGCCCATGTTTCTACACTGGGAGCTTTGGGAATTTGTATGCCCATTAGTTGTCTTTTGATTTTAAAACATTGAAACAAACATAGACATAAAAATTTGATGTATTTAAAACCATTTCTTTGTGATTATTTGATTTCTTGTGATTTTATTAGTTTTGTTGTTGGAGTTGTGGTTTGGTTCTCTGATTGATTCTGGAATCATGCCTGAAACTAGAGCTGCTAGGGGTCATGGTAGAGGCCGAGTTGATGGTCGTGGAAGGGGTAGGAATCACAATCCTTCCATGAATGTCATTTAGGATAGTGCTCATCAACATAATAGAGATGAGAAGAGGGATGAGCATTGGGCTAAGTCTGTAGAGATAGACACTAGGTAGATGTTGCAGGCGATATTGAGTCATCTTCCTAATAAAGTTAGAGTGGAGAAGGATGCTTCTCATCATTCTCAGATAGAGCAGAGAGAAAGGGAGAGATCTAGGATCCCTCCAAGGAGGACTATTGCAGTGGATCCTGAGGTTGTGGCAGCGAACCACATGAGGGATCTCATGAGAGTTCCACCTACTCCCTTTGATGGGAAAAGAGCAGGGTTTGAAGCTGAGACTTGGCTTATCACATTAGGGAGGATTTTTTCTATGCATCCCTTTAGTAGAAATACTAAAGCTAGGCATGCAGTAATGCAACTCTCTAATTTTGCAGTGAGATGGTGGAAGATAGAGGAGGAGAAGATAGGTCTCCATATGGACATAGTGACATGGGAGTTATTTCTTGAGTATTTTTGAGAGTGCTTCCTCTTAGATTAGTGGAGGTTGCAGTAGGCAGATGAGTTCCATAACTTGAGGCAGTTGACCATGTTAGTGGTAGAGTATGAGCATCGATTCTTCGACCTCAAGTAGTATGCTGGTTATGGATAGGATTCGGCCCTTATGGTTCAACACTTTTTTAGGGGGCTAGATGAACGCATCATTGGGGAAGTTAGACTCTTTTAGCCTACAAACCTCAGAGAAGTGGTTATTAAAGCTACCCTTGCAGAGGCGAACCTAGCATTGGGCCATGGTGGTCATTGGGAGTGTAGGCTGGTGTACCTATTCCTTGTTATAGAGGCAATAAATCTCAAGGAGCTAGAAATTATAGGAACCCTCCTATAGTTTCGAAGGATAATTAGAGCCAGCAGGGTAAGAGATTCTTTGATGGCACTAGTGGTGGTTCTCAGTCGGGGAACTATCACAACTGCCTGCACAGTATGCGCAATAGGAATGATCGGTCAGTTCAGAGTTTGCATCGGGATGCTAGTGGGGGAATTTTTCATTAGTCTAGTGCACCTTTAGTTAGAGGAGGTGGTAGTAGAGGGGGTTGTTATTCTTGTGGGCAGCTTGGTCACATTGCGTCCAATTGTCCTCAGCTTGTATCGCAGTTCTTGGGACAGGGACCAGTATCTTCTGAGCCTACAGGTTGGGATGTTGGTATGTCTCATGGAGTGTATGCAGCATATGATCATCCTCCAGCTATGTATCATGATACTATGAGTGGGGTTGTGAGTAGAGGGCCAACAACTAGTTTTTGTTTGAGATTTGATAGCAGTTGATTGATTGTATGTTTGTCATTGATGACAACATATAATACACAGTAGTAATTCTGAATGAACTTATGTGACTGATGAAATGAAGACTTGCGTGGATAGATACATGTTTTTTACATGTTTATTATGTTATGTTCATACACGCAGACCCAGATATGATGTTTCATTAAAGTTATGAAATTCTGTTATTAGCAGTTACAGTTCTAGAAGTATAACGGTTTAGGGCCGATGTATATAATGTGTTTAATGAGTTGCAGCTATCTTTAGCAATTACAGTTCTGGAAGTATAATGGTTTAGGGCTGATGTATATAATGTGTTTAATGTGTGTATATGCATGATTAATTATGAGTTGGTGACATGAATCCAAAGGTGCTAAACCTGTTTCAGGATGATTGCAAAGTTATGGTTAATTTGGTGAGGCTGACTCACTGAAGCGTCACGTCTGTTCAGCATTAACTTGCACGGACTTAATATTTTTTGCATGCTTAGTTAAGCCGACTAAGATATTGATGAAGTGTTTCTAAGAGCCAACATAACCTTCTAATTTGGAGAAGATAGTTATAGTAGTTCAATTATGATACACTAGGTGTGAATGATACGAAAAGTGAAGAAAGATGTACATAGCAGATTATCAGAGTTGGTTCATTCATCAAGGATCTATGTGAAGAAGAAGTGAAATATTGTAATATACTAGAACTAATCAAGACAACATGTCTACTCTATAGTTCATCATCAGATATAGTGCATATCTATTATATAGAAGGTTTTAGCCTTCACCATCAAGCAGTGAGCTTTTGGATAGTGAGTCCACCACCCCTAACAGGGTTATTTATAAAAGACTCCTAATAGGGTCCGACCCTTAACCAGGTCACTATACTTATTGCATTGTATTGTACAAATCCTAACAGGGTTAAAATATCTTCTAACAGGGATTACTACAAACAAGTATAGTTTATTGTGGGTGCTAATTCCCACTGGGGTTTTTACCATTTGGTTTCCCCATAATCAAATTGTGTGTTGAGTACT
>MU223797.1:1670722-1708911 GCA_018584345.1 Thuja plicata
CCCCCCCCCCCCCCCCCCCCCCCCCAAAAAAAAAAAAAAAAGGTATGTTTTTTTATTAGTATTTAAATTTGCTTAAATTTTTAGTTTATTTTTAATTTCAGTTTTAGTTTATTTTATTTAAGTTAAAATTTATTTAATTTGTTTTTAAAGTTAGTTTTAAATTTTGAAAAATTAGTTTATATTTAAATTAGAATTTACTTTAATTCATATTTAAATTTGTTTTAATTTTTATTTATATTTTATTTAGTTTTAAATTAATGATATTTAATTAAATTAGTTTTAATTTAGTCTTAGTTAAGTTTAGTTTATGTTATTTTAATTTAGTCTTTCTGGTATAAAGTATAGCTTTATTTTTTTTCTTAAAGTGTGCTTTAATTTTATTTTCATGGACATTGTAAAGGGGTTAAATTATTGATTCTATTTATTATCAAATAGTTATTTAATTATGGGAAAATTATTAATTTGAGCTGATATTAATAGCTATTGGGGGTTATATCTGTATTTTTGTTTCCATTCTATTATAATTATAGTCAAATTTGGTAATTATTTTAATAGGATAATTTATATGTGATGGGTTTATAAATTAACCTATAGGAGCTTAATTTGCATGTTCTTGAAGATTTAATTATAATCTATTAGTAATTGTATAAGATAAATGAATTTGCATAAATGAGGTTATAAATTTGTTTATCGCCATGGTATCATTACATTCCTTTATTAGCTCCTTATGAGATGTACTTTCATGCCATGATGCGCGTGTCCTTTCTATTGTAATCCTTATCATGTCAAGTGTCTGTTGGGGTTTTGGGATATGAACCTTCATGGTGTCTTATGTGAATTTCCAGTACATGTGTCTTATTATGTACAGTACATGTGTCTCATATGTGTCTCTTATTATTATATGGGTAGGGACCAATATATGTTTCATGAGATTATTTATGACCTTGAGCTTAGGGGATGGTTAGTTAGGTGCATCTTAGGGGAGTGACTTATAATAGGATTCTGGGGCCCAAAGAGGCCAGTCCAGGGTGACCTATCGTAAGTTGATTAATAAGTGATAACTTAATAATAAAACTTGGGGTTAACATTAAATACAAGATTAGTTAGCATGTTGAGAGTACGGGGTCCAGAGTGACCAGTCTAGGGTAAACTCAACTAGATGATATTTGAGGGTCCGGGGTCCATAGAGACCAATCCTGGGTAACTCAAGTATATGACCATGTGATGACACTCCCATAGAATGTAGCCTAAGTCTCCTCCATAGGTCTTGTGGTACCTTTTATGGTTGTGTCTTTGACACTTGACTTTTGGTTTCACTTTATGGTTTGTGTTGGTGTTTTGGATATCTTATGTATGTTTCTTTATCTTTGGATGGTGTACCTTCACTTTGATCTTGGATTTCCAGTTGTCTTGATCTTTCCATCTTTATACTTTTTCTTTAGTCTTACTCGTTGTGATTAGAAAGCTTCTAGGATCTTCCTATGTGTTTCTTTATGATGGCTTGTATACCTTTGATTGCCTTCATGTTGTATACCTGTGTGAGTGGGTCTGTTAATATCTCCTCAGCACGGTGAGAGTGGAACTTTGGTTCCATGCGGTCGGGTGGTAGTGATTCTTATTACCATTGAGATTCTGACGGTCCTTCTTCATGCTTGGGTGATCTTTGATGCAGTTCTATCTTCTGATCCTTTGGAGACTAGTTCAGTTTTATGAGTTGTATATTTACACCATATGTGTTTATCGGTTGACATCCTTTGGAGGATGTATCATGTTGTATTCATCATGTTTATCTAGGAGGTTTTGATCTTATCATATTAGTTGTGATCTTGTAATAGTGTATCGAAAGTGATACCTATTTTATTTGTTGTATCATACTTATATTAGAGTGATTACCACATACCCTGTGCCATGTGCAGAGGATGTGAGTTATGAAATGTATATTATTGGATTCATTTAATGAATCCATTATGTTAGTTCTTTATAGTTGTTATTCGTAGATTATCTTACTTAAGTGATTCTACGTCAAGGAACCCTTGAGGATTGGTATCTATGTGTGAGTTGTACTTATGTGTATGTCATGTACTTCATTGCATTTCTTTCACATTATTATCATTATTGTTTGTAAACATTTAAAAAAAAAATTATCCTGTTAACTCAGTGTCAAGTTTAGGTTAGTTCTCCTGGGTTCCCTGGCGGGGCATTACGATTGGGCCTGTTAATAGCTCCTCAGCACGGTGGGAGTGGACCTTTGGTTCCACATGGTTGGGTGGTATTGATTCTTGTTACCATTGAGATTCCGACGGTCCTTCTTCATGCTTGGGTGATCTTTGATGCAGTTCTATCTTCTAATCCTTTGGAGACTGGTTTAGTTTCATGAGTTGTATATTTGCACCATATGTGTTTATCGGTTGACATCCTTTGGAGGTTGTATCATGTTGTATTCATCATGTTTATCTAGGAGGTTTTGATCTTATCATATCAATTGTGATCTTGTAATAGTGTATCAAAAGTGATACCTATTTTAGTTGTTGTATCATACTTATATTAGAGTGATTACCACATACCCTGCGCCATGTGCAGAGGATGTGAGTTATGAAATGTATATTATTGGATTCATTTAATGTATCTGTTATGTTAGTTCTTTATAGTTGTTATTCGTAGATTATCTTACTTAAGTGATTCTACGTCAAGGAACCCTCGAGGATTGGTATCTATGTATGAGTTGTACTTATGTGTATGTCATGTACTTCATTGCATTGCTTCTGCATTATTATCATTATTGTTTGTAAACATTTTAAAAAAAATTATTATCCCGTTAACTCAGTGTCAAGTTTAGGTTAGTTCTCCCAGGTTCCTTGGCGGGGCATTACACTCCCCCTTTGACATCAATGGCAAAGGACACCATAAACAATTAGGCATAGATACTACTCCAGAAGTAGAGTAGTCAACCATTCATCAGTCACTATGGATTGATGTTCTTGTTGCTTTATCTAATCAAACTCAGGAGAGTGAATTACTCCCAACTTCTCCCTGAGATACTCAAAAGTATCTTTTGATAAAGGATTTGTGAAAATATCTGCCAACTATTCTTTGGTGCTCACATATTCTAATTTTACATCATTATCTGCAACTTTTTCTCTAAGGAAATGACATTTAATCTCAATGCGCTTTGTGTTTGCATGCATCATAGGGTTTTTGGACATGTTGATAGTACTGGTGTTATCACAGTGAATAAAAATAGGATAATCAACCTATATACCAAAATATTTAACCATCTGCTTGATCCAAACCATTGTTGAACAATTCAATGCTGCTGCAACATATTTAGCGTCTATTGTCGACTAAGAGATACAATTCTGCTTCTATCTTACCCAAGAAACCAACCTATCTCCAAGAAATATTGCTCCTCAGGAAGTACTCTTCCTATCATCAATACAACCTACCCAATCTGCATCTATATACACATGAAGTTGTACATTCTTTGATTAGGGATACCATAAACCATAGTCTATAGTTCCCTTTAGATATCTGAATATTCTCTTTATTGCCATTAGGTGATTCTATTTTGGTTCAGCTGCAAATCTACCAACAATGCCAACTGCATTAGATATGTCTGGTCTAGATTGAGTAAGATATATAAGTTTTCCAATCATAGATTTATACAATGTCTTGTCAACTGCTGCAGAATCATCTTCTTTAGAAAGCTTTCTTCCTGTTATCATAGGAGTGCATACTGGCTTGGAATCTTCCATCTTGAAAGTATTCAATATTTCCTTCACATATTTGGACTGATTTATAAATATCCCTTTATCTATCTGCTTTACATTTAATCCCAAAAAGTATTTTATAGGATCAATCATGCTCATTTCAAATTCATTCTGCATTTCTTTTGCAAATTCTACATTAAGCTTGTCATTACCTGCAAAGATAATGTCATCAACAAATATGGAAATAAGTAATAGTCCATCAGGTGTCTCTCTTATGAATAAGTTGCAATCTGCTGCTCCTTTTTTAAATCCAATCTTAGTAAGATAACCATCTAGTCTCTCATACCAAGCTCTTGGGGCCTATTTAAGTCCATAGAGTGCTTTCTTTAATCTGCATACCATGTCTGGTTTATCTAATAGATTGAATCCTTCAGGCTGTTCTATGTAGACTTCTTCCTTCAAGTCACCATTTAGAAAGGCTGATTTGACATCCATTTGATATACTTTGAAGTCTTTGAATGTTGTATAGGCTAGAAATAACTTAATGGCTTCTAATATGCTCACAGGGGAAAATGTGTTAGTGTAATCTATCCCTTCCCTCTGCGCATATCCTTTAAACACTAGTCTTGCTTTGTTTCTAACCACTGTACCATCTTCATTCATCTTGTTTCTAAATACCCACTTTGTTCCAATTACATTTTTGTCACTAGGTCTAGGAACCAATTCCCATGTGTCATTTTTTATTATTTGATCTAATTCTTCTTCCATTGCTTTCTACCAATCAGAATCCTTGCAAGCATCTTCAACATTTAAAGGTTCAATCTGTGAAAGTAAACATACCTCTTCATCCATTGTTAACCATTTTTATTTTGATCTAGTCAAAACAATGATGCTCTGATCTCCAATGATATCATCTTTTGAATGATACCTAGATGTGAAATTTGAAACTTTTGGTGTGACAACCTCATCTGTAATCTGTGATACTTCTTTGCTTGATTCAGGTTTATTACATGATACATCAATACAATCAAACATTTCTTCAATAACAGTGTCTTTATTGTTAGGCCTGGGTTCATCCTCAATCATAGGTGCATATTCATAGTACATTTATTGAACCATGAACTTCTCATCAATCTTTACATGAGTACTTTTAATTATCTTCTTTAATCTCAAATTAAAACATCTTTATGCTTTGCTTTTAGTTGAGTAACCAAGGAAAATACATTCATCATTTCTTGCATCAAACTTACCAACACCATCATCTCTCTTGATGTAGCACTTGCTTTCAAATATTATGAATTATTTTACTATAGGTACATTACCAAACCAAAGTTCATAAGGTTTCTAATCCATGCCTGGTCTTAGTTGTGTTCTGTTAATAGTATAGACTGTTGTATTTATTGCATCTCTCCAATAGGTGTGCACAACTTTTCCTTCAATTATCATAGTGTACACTGTATCAAGTATGATCTTGTTCCTTCTTTCTACTATCCCATTCTGTTGTGGGGTTTTGGGTGCACTCAACTATCTTTTAATTCCATGTTCTTCACAGTAGTCATAAAACTGGTCAGAGGTGAATTATCCTCCTCTATCTGATCTCAGACACTTTAGTTTTAATCCAGATTCATTCTCCACTTTGGCTTTGCATATTTTGAACTTCTAAAAGGCTTCAAACTTCTCCTTTAAGAATGCAACCCACATCATCCTTGAAAAACCATCAAAAAACAAAATGAAATATCTTTCTTCGTAATATGATATGGTTTGAGTAGGACCACATAATCTGTATGAACTAGGTCTAACTTTTTTTCAGATGAGTTCTACTTGCTTCTGAAAGAGCTCCTTACATACTTTCCCATAACACCTTCCCTGCACATTGTGTCAACTGGTCTTGCAATAATTGGAAGATCTCTAACTGCCTTGACATTTCTTATCTTTACTACATTATCAAAATTGATATGACAGAGTCTCTTGTGCCATAACCAACTGTCATCCACTTTTGCAACAAAACAACTTACATATAAATTGAGCTGAAAAACATTACCTTTTGTTTTTGAGCCTGATGAAATCATGTCTCCTTCTTTGTTTCCAATTATGCATTTGTTGTCTTTGAATTCCAAATGATAACCTTTGTCAAGTAGCTATCCAACACTCAGTAAATTGTGATGTAATCCATCAACATACAGAACATCATATGTCTTATTCTTTCCATCTAGGGTGATAGATCCTCTACCTATGATGGGTTTGGGAGTGTTATCTCCAAATCTAACCATACCAACTTTGTACTTATCTAGATGAACAAATCTGTCTTTATCACCTGTCATGTGATGAGAGCATCTGCTGTCAATGATCCAATTAGTTCTGATGTCTGCTTTGGAAATTAGGGCTAACTCCTGTGTCTCCTTTTCATCTTCAATGTCCATATGCTCAAGCAATTTTTCCATGTCTTTAAGGGCAATGAATCCAATTTCATCTTCTCTTGAATCTTCATCAGTTACACCTTCTTCAGCATGATAGAATTCCTTCCTGTATTTAGGTTTATAATCAGATTTGAATTTCTTTACTCTTGTGGGACACTTGGATGCAAAGTGACCAATCTTGTTGCATGAAAAACATTTGAATGGAAACTATCCTTCATACTTTCCTTTGCCTTTATTTTCTCTTTTAGCAATCATGGAAATGATTTCTTCTAGTTCTTCATCAACTTCTTCTTTCTCATTATTGCTAGAGATGTGAGATTTCTTACCATGGACCGAAGATTTGAAGGCTATTTCACTTTTAGGTTCAGTCTTCAATCTTGATATCTAAAATGCAGAGATTTTACTGATCAAAGTCTCTTTCTTGAAGTCTTGTGAAAATTGCATGGTTTCCTCTAGAATATTGATCTTGTTCTCATAGTCTGCTGTTAAAGTATTCAATAGCTTGTCCATGATGTCTTCTTCTGATATTTCTCCACCATTATTTCTGATTCCAGAAACTGCTTCATTTATCCTTTGATTATAGGTTCTGATGTTCTCTTTAGGTAACATCTCAAGATTGTTGTATTTATTTTTCCATGTTTTCCTGCGTGCATTCTTTGCTTGAACATCTCCTTCAAACATGTATTCTAAATACTTCCATATTGTGTATGCCTTGTCTACTTTCTTGATCTCAGAAAATTCACTATCAGATAGTGCAATTATAAGGGCTTCTTTGGCAACTGCATTAGCTGTGAATGTATCCTCTTGTTTACTAGTAGCATCATCTCTTGATAGGTATTTTAGAGAGGGAATAACAAATTCTTGTGTGGCTATCTCAAAGATGTCAAAACCAACACACTGTAGATGTGTTATCATTTTTTTCTTCCAATCCAAATAATTCTTTCCATCAAACTTAGGACTCTCTTTTCGGAAGTATGCCATCTGATCTACCTTAAGCTGTTAGGCTTTTTGTTCAAGGCACTTGGCTCTGATACCAATTGTTAGAATATTCCCAAATGATAACTAAGAGGGGGGGGTGAATCAGTTATCAACTAATTTAATTCTTTCCTTTTTATTAACTCCAGAATACAATAAATTAAATGCACATTCAGATAACATAATAGACAACACCACAATTTGGTTATGGGGAAACCAAATGGTAAAAACCCTGGTGGGAATTAACACCCACAATGAACTATACTTGTTTATAATAATCCCTGTTAGAAGATCGTGCAACCTTGTTAGGAGTTGTTATTTACAATGAAATAAGTATAGTGACCTGGTTAAGGGTTTGACCTTGTTAGGAGTCTTTTACAAATAACTCGATTAAGGGTGAGGACTCACTCTCCAAAAGCTCACCGCTTTAATGGTGAAGGCTACAACCTTCTGTAGAACATATATACACTATATCTGATGATGAACTATAGAGTACACCTGCTATCTTGATCAGTTTCAATGTATTGTAATCTTCTACTACTTTTTCACATAGATCCTTGATGAATAAAATACATCTGATATTCTGCTCTGCACGTTTCCTGTATCTTTTCTTATCATTCACACTTAGCGTTCCACAAATGAACTACTATAAGTATCTTCCTCAAACTATGAGATCATGGTACATGTTAAGAAACTCTTCATAACATCCTTGTCGGCTTAACTAACCATGCAAGCATAATTACAACCATGCAATATAATTTGAATAGACGGGACGCTTCACTAAGTCGGCCTCACCAAATTAACTCTAACTTTGCAATCTTGTTAAATCACATTTGGCACTTTTAGATAACTATCTTCAACTCATAATTAAACTTGAATATACACACACATATCCCAAAGATAGACACAACTCAAGAACCAATACAATACATCGGCTATGTACAGACAAACTCCAGAAGTTGTAACTACCACTAACATAATTACACAACACAACTGAAACTTCGTATCTGAGTATGTGTGTATGAACACATCATAATAAACATGTCTACAACATGATTATAATCATGAAAGGCTTGATAAAATCATTTTGATAAGTACATACAAAACAGTGATGTATATTATATGTTGTCATCAATGACAAACATACAATCAACTAGCTTCCAGAAGTAAATCTCCAACAGGAAGTTCTGGACTACCCTGCGGCTTGTGGCTGCAGGAACTGTATTAACACTAGATTTATAAAACCAAAATGCAGGGAACTTAAACTATATGAAAATGATCATATCTAGCTAACCTGGATTCCTCACCAAGTGGTCCCCATTGAGTGAATATCCAAACTCAATTATGATGAACTATAGATTTAAAACTTTATTCGCTATTGATAAAAAACATATTACAAATTCAACTATAAAGAAAATAGAATGTAAACTATAACTGATAACACCCCTCCTTCTCACACAGGAGTGGGGCTTTATTTAAATAAAAACATCTAACTACTATCTAGTCACACCATAAATATAGGTGGAGATTTTATTATAACCCTACTAAACATGAAAGGAAGCTACAAAATTGGAGATTGAATCGATCCATGAAAGAGGAAGGAAATGATTTTCACAATAAATCCAACTTCCCACTCTTCCCTAGATTTCCTAAGAGAATTTATTATGATTCCTGGTCCTTTCTTTCTTGCTACCATATTGATCATCTTGAATCCATCTGCACTACGCCTAAGGCTTCCCCATATGTACCTATTGTAAGACCAGGTTGAGTGTCTAGAACATGGGTATGGTCTGCCTGGTCAAAGTAACAGTTTCTAATTTGGTGCACTTCACTCCAAATGTTAGAGACATTTATGATAATAGACATCAAGATACACATTCATCTTTCATGTTTAAACAACAAATTTATTTCAAAAAGACATAATTATATTTCCAAAATAAGTAATCTAGTATCTTCATCCAGGCGTAGCATGTTTAAGTATTTCCAATTACAAAATAGGTTCGGTGGTAGCATGCCACATAACCAAAAATATAAGTAAAAGTATCTGGAAAATCATAATAAGCATGATGAAAACATGGAAAAGATCCTAGCAAGAGCATGTCCTAGGGCTTCTATAGCATGGCATTAATATGTCCTATCATTTTTTCCACATACGAAGACCAATGCTTTTCCTCAGGCATCGAAACATTCCTAATCTTCACAAGTACCTGAAGATCCCCTTCCCATGTCTCACCAGTCATAGAGGTTCCCACACACCAGTAATAACCATTGGTATGCTCCATCTTGATTTCCCTACTCATTTCCAGTTGTTCATCTACCTCATTGTATTTACAAATATATAGTGGCCATAGGAGAAGAGGGGGTTGGAAGAAAAGTGGAAGCCACCTTTCAGGATGAGGTTGCCTACCCATGCGTAGGTACCATTGAACTCTCTGTAAAAAATCTCTTAAGTTGATAAGGGTGTGAGGATTAGTCTTCTTTAATGCCAATGGTAATCTTTCCCATCTTTGTCTCAACTCTTCCACTTCCCTATTCCCATCCGATAAAGAGAGCTATTCAAATGATGCAAATACCTCTTCCCTATTGTTCAGTATCCTTTTCCAGTGGGTAGAGTCTTTCATCCCATATACTATTTCCATGCAATCATAATACATCCTACGGGGATTACCACTCTCTGGTCATAAGGGTGGTGTGATAGTTTATTCCACTCCCCTATATTTTTTCAATTGTTCCCCATAGTTGATCTTATTATTAGACCAAGAAATTAAAGAGGACAAGTGGACAGCTCTAACAAACAATAAAGGATTCTAAGTGATATTAGAGGGAACAACATAATTATGCAGGTAAAGTTCACACAACAAATTCTGAATACAGTCTGGGGATTGATCATATGCAGCCACAAATTCCTGTGGTGAATCTATGCCTGTGTGTAGATCCTGAAGGACCCTCATCAATTTATACATGAGAAACTGCTCTTTCAAGAACAAAGCATAGACCTTAGGAGGTGGTCCACATTCTATCAACTATAGAATTAGATGTGTAACTAAATCTAGCTTTCTTTGTAGCAACTGCACTTCTTGTTGTTTCCTGCCTAATTCTCTTTTTAATCTATCCTTTTCCAGCTCCCACGTTGAATTTTCATATTACATTTGATTAAAATATTCAATGGAAAGGGAGTGTAGTGTTACCTTACTCTTTTGAACTGAAGTAGTTGTAGTGACCTATTCTGATGTTGTGATAGTTGCCTGACTGATTAATGGGTAATTCTTTCGGGGTTGGAACTAGGGCATATTTCCCTTGATTAAATTCCTACTAAGAGGAAGGCATATCTGTAGCTTCAGCGTATTTTGCCTCCATGCATGTTGTTTCCAAATTCACTATTTTTGTGTCCCTTTCCTCAGGTGCTGGATCTATTTCCATGATGTCTGAACATTCTATACACGAGCTTCCTACTTATGGTTGTTCTTTTAAAGATTCCTTAATTGGATCTTTAGGAGATGACCTAGTCATCGCAGGTGAGTCTATTTTGTCTTCTCGAGGTGTGCTCAAATGACTACTTCACCGTGGAGGAATTTTCATAGACCCAGCAGGGTGATTTTGCGATGTCCATTATTTCTTCATCGGCATGGTTGCAGGAGAAACAGGGTTTTCTGATAAAAAACAGAGTTTTCTCCTCAGCATCTATAGCTATATTTGCCTTTCCCATTTTCTTCCTCTAGGAACGAAGTGGGGTATGTAAATCTGAAGAAACCTCAGTTTGACTACTCCCTGGGCTAGGGTTTGGTTTACCCAGAGTGTTTTGCTTCATTTCATCCTTTGAAGATGATGGGATTTCATGCATGGGCTCTGAAATAATGGTTTCATCCTCATCAGGTGCATCTTCCTCAAGAGAATTTTCTTGTTTTTCTTGTAATCCAAGTTGTGGACCTTCACCTCATAGCTACACATGGGTGTGATGATAAATTCTTCCCATGTCATAGGAGAACTATCCCGTAAAGACCTCTCTACCAAAATTTTTATCAACGCGTGGTGAGTAGCTGTGTTTAATTTCCCCTTTCTCTTCTTTTGAGCTTAGTTGCAACAAAGAATACAGAAAATTGGGTACATTGACAAGGCGGTCATGCCATAAATGAATCAATAGTTTAAAATGCACAACATGCAAGTGGGAAAATCTCCCTTCACAATTAATGTACCTTATCACATGGATATCCAGTCAAGAGTAATCCTCTTGAAGAGATGTTCTCTTCGCCCCCTGCCTACTTGTTTCCAATGCATTGTCTGTGGGTAAGGAGAATTCTGCCTTGGCTGCTTGTGCATCATGCTCATGCTGAAAAACTTCATCTGTAGCATGAAGTCCTAAAACATATGCAATTTGTGCTTTTGAAGCTTCCACCCATAATACCTTCACAGAAGCAACTCTATTGTTGTAAGTGTGCAATAATTCTACTTGTTTAGCCTCATCATAACCACAAAGCCTGATAAAATAAGTAAGCTAGCCCATGTAGTTAAAGACTTGGATACTTTCTTGATCCTGCAATGAAGATGAATGATCCCCTGGCTCATGGTGTATGTGTGGTCCTCCCATTGTTACTAAAAAAATTTGCACCCCAAAAAACTCCAAATCACTTGAAACTTCCTCTGCAACTGATAACAACTTTTACAAAACTTTGTTCTCTATATACTCAATAACAATTCTGTCCTTTTATAGCTTTCTGATCCACATAAACAATGTCAAACTCACTGAGGATCATAACCCATTTCATTGTATTACCAATAAGAGCGTCTTGTGACAAGAGATACTTGAGTGGATAAATCTTAGCAAAAAGGTGAATCTTATGATTAAGTATATAATGTTGTAACTTTTGTGTGTAGAAGACAACAACCAGACATGCCTTTTCAATGAGGGTATAATTCAACTCATAACCAACAAGTGTCCTTCTGAGGTAGTAAATTTCTCATTCTTTTCCAGTGTCATCAAGCTGTGCCAAAAGAGCACCTAATGCAACCTCTATAATAAATATCTACAAATTCAAAGGACGACTGGCAACATGTGGCACCAATATGGGTTGATTAGATAGATATCCTTTTAGTTTCTCAAATGCTTTTTGACATAGGCAATCCCATTGGAACTTGATATTCTTGCATAGAAGATGAGAAAAGGGATGCACTTTATCTGCTAGTTGTGACATGAATCTCTTGATTGAAGGAGCTTTCCTTGTAAGATGCACAATTGTTTCAATGTTTTAGGTGGTGGCATCTCTAGGATGGCTTTTACTTTCTTTGCATCCACTTCTATTCTATACCGTGACAGAATATATCCTAGCAACTTACTATATTGTACTGCAAAGACATACTTCTTAGGATTTGGTCGAAGCTTGTATTTCTCCAATCGCTCAAATATTGTAGTGAGAATGGGAATGTGTGATTCTCATGTCTTTGATTTTCCCAAAAGATCATCTATATAGTCTTCCATGATGACATGAAGGAGGTCATTAAAGATAGTAGTCATTTCTTGCTAATATATTTCTCCATCATTCTTAAGACCAAAGGGCATCACCTAATAACAAAATGTACCCCAAGGTATCATGAATGAAGTCTTGTGTTGATCTTCAAGTGCTATTCTGATCTAATTATAACCAAAGAATCCAGCCATGAAGGAAAAAATCTCATGTCCAAAAGTCAAATCCACTATAATGTCAATATTGGGAAGTGGGAAATCATCCTTGGGACACGCAAGGTTCAAGTCTCTAAAGTCTTTACAGATCCAGATGCTGACAATAGGCTTGCCTACTGGTACAATTTTTGAGACCCAGTCAAGGTAGTCTATAGTTCGAATCAATTCTATATAAGGCATCTTTTGAAGCTCTACTTTGACTACCAATGCTACTTGAGGATGCATCTTGCAACGTTTTTTTTTGAATTATTTCACTTTAGGATCCAGAGTAAAATGGTGCATGACAAGATCCATATCTAGCACAGGCATATCTTTGTAGATCCAGGTAAAGTTGATTTTATGCTTTTGAAGAAATGCAGTCATGTCTTTCTTTTCTTGATCATTGAGAGATACTACAATGTAGGTAATTTGTGGATTCTCTTCTGTACCAAAGTTGATTGGAATAGTGTCTTCAATGATCATGGAGGATATTTCTAGTTCTGATGATGTAAATGGTAGGTCAACTCCTCCCTCCTCTAGAACCTTAGAAAGGTTTTCACTAGAGGATGCATCCTTTATTTTATCTTTTTCCTCATTCGGAGGTTCTTGTGAGAGGTTTTCACCAGGGGATGTTTTTTTATTGTTTTTATTTTTTTTTATTTTTTTTTTCATTTTCACTTTTTTGACTAAGAGAGTTGACCTGGCTACTGGATTAGTCTTGCTCACTGTAGTGGATCTGATGTTTGTACTCTTAGAGATTCTTAAGTCTAAAGAGATCTAATACTACCTCGTTCGAATCACAAATATCTAAATTTGGCGTAAAATCTTGTTGAGCCCAATCAATTAGTTTGGGGTTTGTGAATTGAAGGTGAGGGGATGAAAGTTTGTCTTGTGTAATGATGAGGATGTGGGCAAATTCATTAAGCTCATCTTCGCTATATTGGAAAGGGACATAAAAAAACTCCTCTTCGGTGTCTAAATCCGATGCGACTAAACAATAGTGCTTGGCAAAGTTAGTCTCAGTTTATAAGGATCCCAATCCTTGTCTGCAAGGATAGCCATTTGTTGTGAAAATTGTCTTTTTACCAGTTTCATTTGTGCAAAGGCTAGTGCCTTGATATCCCATGCCTTCAAAAATGGGGGTGGCCTTGATATAATTTCCTTTAGGGAATGTCATTGGTTTTTCTTCTTCTTCATTATAGAGCCAATCAAGGACACTAGATTCCATGTGCTCATCTAATAAATACCCCCAATGTTCAAAAGTGGTCTTTTTGCATTGCATGAGGTCCTTTTCCTTAGAGGGAGTTAGCAATAACTATCTCCCATAGAACTTTTGGGACAAAGGGAGTTGTCTGATGCATAGAGCACTTTTGAATTTGTATTATCCCATGTCTTGATCTATAAAAGGGATCTTCTTTTTAGACTCATGGGTTTTGTCTTCGGTGACCGTTTCTTTTCCTTTGGATTGATCAACTGGTGTCTCTGATGTATTCTCTATAGCTAAGGAAGTTTGTTGAATATGTGTTTCTTTCTTGATAGGTTGACTAAACTCGTTTAATGGAAAATAATTTGATTGTTTTATTTCCAGTCTCTTGCATTATTGAAATGGTTTAGGGTCTCCTAGAATCATGATTTCTCTACCATGATGTGGAAAATTTAGGCATTGGCGATAGGTAGAGGGTACACCTTTGATAGCGTGTATCCAAGGTCGACCTAGCAAGATGTTATATGGTAGATACAAGTCTAGCATATGAAAAAAAAATTCAATAAGGGTCAGGCCCACTTGTAGAGGTTGTGTGATCAAACCTTTGCTTTCTCATTCTTGATCATCATAAGCCTTTATTGTGATTCTCTTGTCTACATCTAGGAGGTCCACAGAAAGACCGATGTTTTGAATCATTTTTAATGTACACAAATTTAGGCTAGACCCACCATCTATAAGGAATTGTTTGATTTTAGTTGATTGGATTTTGGCTTCGATGTGGAGGGATTTATTATGGTGAAGGTCAGGACCACAAAAGTCCTTGTCAGTTAAAACAAGAGGCTCTTTTGTAGCTAAATTCCCAATCATAGTTTGGAACTAGGAAGCATTGATATTTTCAGGAACACGAGATTCATTCAGAGAATTATCAAGAACTTCTTTGTGAACATGTGAGGTAAGTAGAAGTCCTAGGATGGATATTTATGAAGGCGTCTTTCTTAACTGGGCCAATAGGTCATAACATGAGCAAGGTCAGGCAATAGTAGATGATGCAGCTGGTGGATTTGTAGATGTAGAGGGATTATCAGTGGCTTGGACAGTGACTCTGGGTCTGCGTGTGGTAACATTGCAATCAACAACTTTGAGGATCATAGTGTTGATGTGGATTTCAGATGCTTTGATATGTCCAAAAACTCCCACATGTTCCATCAATACCTGTGATAGTGTGGTGGAATAATCATATGGGATCGCGTTATATGAATTTTTTTGATTATGTTGTGGAAAAGGTTGGTTGTATACTTTTAGCTTTGCATTGGATGAGGAAGCATTCTGGCCTTAGGCTTCAATTTTTCCATCATCAATAAGATCTTTCACAAAGTGCCTCAATTTCATGCACTTCTTGGTATCATGTCCTTTAATGCAATGATAATTAGAATATTCATTCTATGTATACCAAGTAGGATTGTGTTGATTCTCATTGAAAGGTTGATTATTTGGATAGACTGTCATTCCTTGATTGGCAAGCTGTTTAAAGATTGCATCCAATAGTTTCACCAATGTTGTGAACTATCATTGTTGCCAATTGTTTGTATTACCATTGTTGTTGTTGTTGTTGTTAAGAGGGAACAAATAAGACTAATTGCACAATTGAGATTGTTGTTGTCAATTTTTATTCTGATTGATGTTCTGATTTTGATTCTGATTGTTGTTATGATTTTGATTCTGGTTTTGATTCTAATTGTTGTTGCAATTTTTTTGATTATTATTGTTGGATGCTTGATAATTCTGAAAATGTTTAGTATCTGTCACTCCATCATTGACAAAACCTTTGTTTTTACTCCATAATTTCGGTTTCTCATTGTTGGAAGGAGTATAGTGTTTGATGCCACATTTTTGCAAAAGCCCATCTTTGATGTCTTTTCCCTTCTTGACAAGGGATTCAAAGGTGTCAGGTTAAGCCATTTTCATTTGGGATGATATCTCAGAGACCAAGTTCTTTGTGAAGATGTCAATCAAGTGATTATCAAGTACTTTCCATGGAATAAGATTTGCAATGTGTCTCCATTGTTGTAAGAAGCTAGAATAGGTTTCACCATTCTTTTTCTTGGTATTGCACAAATCGTTGAGTGTCGCTTGATGTTCAATGTTATAGGAATATTTTCCAACAAATTTCTCTGCGAGATCAAAGAAAGTAGAGATTAACTCGTAAGGAAGGGTCATGAACCATTATAAATCCGTGCCTCCAAGACTCCTAGTGAAGAGTCTCTTTAGGTAATTTTTGTTGTAGGAAACTTCTTGACATGAAATTTCAAATTCTATGAGATGTTGTAGAGGACATGTCTCTCCCTTTAATTTCTTGAATTTAGGGATCTCCAAGTTTGGAGGGAATGGTTGCATCGTGATAAACTTGTCAAATGGATAGGGACAAATCTCGTCAAAGGAAACATCTTTTTTCCCCCATTTTGAAAACTATACACAAGACTTTTGAGTTTGTTAACTTGATGGGCTAAATATGGAGCACTGTGCATAGTATATTGCATCCCATAAGATTTTCCTCCTCCAAATTGTGCATTCAAAAACCCATTTGAGGTCATATCGACTGTGGGAGGGGTTGTGTATTGGTAAGATCGAGATGTATTGATTGTAGATGTCTTCATGCCAATTTTTGGGAATGTGAATGATGTAGATTAAGGCATGGAGACCTACCCTATGTTGTTGACATTAGCACTTGCACCTTGAGAGGTATTAATTTTCATATGAGTGTTATTGTGTGAAGTAATGTTGGGAAAACCACTTAGGATCTGTTGGATTTGTTCGTTGGTTAATTGGACTATTGATGCAGTTGTTGATATGGGTGTTGATGCGGGAGCTAGTGTAGAAGGCCCACTAGAATCTTCCTTACTAGCATCACATGATGATGTTGCATATGAGTTGGAGGCCTTGGCCGTGCTTGCAACAACCATAGCCTTAGTGATGTTACTAGTGAGAATTGATTCTTCAAATTTAGTGGGCACTGTAATGCCATTTCAAATGAGGTTCAAGAAGATCTCTTCCATAGTTTGACTAATGTCCTTTTCAACCATTTCTAAGTTATATGGATCTCTAAGAAAATCAATCACTTTTGTAGGTCTTTCTTCTTGATCCACTAACTCAGTTTATTTGGGTGCATTGGTTATGTCATTAATTCATGTCGTATGTCCTTGAAAGAATTGATGAGAAAAATGGTTCTCCTTGTCAAAGGAAGTGTTGATTTTTGCACACCCCATGTTTCTATCTTGGGATCAAGTAACTACCATACAATGGAAAACTTAGAAGAATGGAAGATGGGAAATGCGAGATTGAAAGATGAAAGTGGATGGAGAAAAGATCTTGTTCTTGGGTTGATTTGATTTTGATTGATTGGATTGGATTGGATTGGATTGATTGATGCTTGATTAAGTATTGATTGATGATTGATTAGGATTGAATTGAAATCAATTTTGATTTAAAGGTTTTAGAACAAAACCTAGGTATAACAAGACCTTGTGATGACACAAAAACAAAAGGATTAAATTAGATGATATCTTTTCCTATTTGAAGATAGACTTGTGATCTCAAGAAAAATAGGACATTACCAATGGATTAAAATTACTTGAGATAAACTAGTGGTATACAAGAAATGTTGTGTTTGTCTAAGGATGAAGGTCTGCAACACTCTTGATTAAGGTTGTCCAACCTAAGAAGGGATAGATTTGATTTTGATTTGACTTTAAGTCCAAATAAGTTTGATTTAATTCTCCGAGAGAGAGAGAGAGAGAGAGAGAGAGAGAGAGAGAGAGAGTGATGTTTGATGATGATGGAAGAATGAAAAATTGATTTTAGAAACAAGAGATTGATCTAGTCGTATTGCTCAAGGGTGAAAAATCATGATTTATGTGGTATTTGGCTATGAAGTTGCAAACTTTGTTGTTGTAGATGATGGCATCAAATTTCTTATGATTATTGATTTCTTGCTTGATCGATTGGGTAATGTATTGGTATTCCTTAGATTTGCAATTGGTCTCTTTCTGTTCTTGATAAATAGGAGGACCCAGAAGCTTAATTTTCTTATTTTTCTTGGAATCGGTCATGTCCTATAGCGAAAAGTATGATTTTGAATGAGCAACTGAATGTTTTAGGACAAATTGTTTTAGGATCCTATAAAAGACCAAATTTTGAATGTTTTGGAAAATTTTGAAGCTCACTATTGCAAAGTGGAGATGATAGTTCTTAGATGCAGACGACAATTGCAGGTCACAGACGGTGAAACTTTTTTGACGACTAATCTTCACAGACAAAAATGCTAGGTCAGAGACGCCAGTCTATTAGCATGACAACATTTTGTTAATTTGGAAATTTTTTATCTTAGTCTTATTTTCAATGGATTTATTCAATGGAAAAAACCAATTTCATCATAGTCAAACTAGAAAATAACAAACATGTGTCTCGAAGACAATCCAACAAGGGACAAAGCAACCTTGAAGGATACAAGCAAGTGTGACAAATTTGTTTGTTGAGGATTTTGTTCATGTTTTGATTTGTCAATGTTCTTCAAGCACTTGAAACACAACCTACCTAAGGAAATTGGTGTAGCATGAAAATATTTACCCATAAACATACGTACACACACGAGAGCTAATCAGAATATGGTTGTCACCAAGCACACAATGGCTCCAATCATGACGTCTTATTAGTCAACTCCAAATGCTCAAGGTGGCATGAATGTATGAGTGATCTTGGTGAAGTTACTATCTTCCTTGAAAAAAATTATCACCTTTCAGGGGTGAATCAGGTGGGCCAGTAGTTTAATGGTTCTTAATAAGGTCCTCTGTTTGTGGCTACCCCTTTTATTTTTGCGAGAGAAATTAATGACTATAGCCCTACAAGCACCCAAAATGTATAGTCTTGCAAGTGAGATTGAGACCTCTCAGCCCTAGACAAGTTGAATGTATCCCCCCTATATTCTTGTAAACAATATTGAGACCAAGATGGCCCTACAAGCACCCATTCAAATGTAGTCTTACGTAGGAAGATTCAGGAAGCGAGGCTCTACAAATGAAGGATCATTAGAGATAGAAATAGTCACATCTCTCCTCTCTTTGGATTGAAGAAAGATTTTGATTATAGTGGGCTGGAGTAGTCAGGTCTGCTTGTTCCCCACTTGGGTGATTTCCAAAAGATTTCTCTCTTGATAGGCCCTCTAAAGGATTAACATAAATTAATGGATTGGCAATGAGAGGGGTCTAGATTTTAGATTTTTCCACAAGCGGTAAAGAGCATAGTCTCCTACCCAATGTCATTTTCTCCCAAACACAAAAAAATTTGTTCTTTTCAAAAATATTTATTTGTCTAAAACAAAATAAACATGTCTAGGTTTTTGATCTTCAAAAAGGAAGATAACATACTCTCCTAATGCTTATTTTGAGTCACACAAAAGATCTTCTAATTAATCTAGGTTCCTAAAATAATATGCTAAAAAATGTGATCATTTGGTCGAATGTACAAGGCAACCTGCAAGAGCACAAGTGAGTATTTTGAATGCTTATGTCTTCTCTCAACGTCCTACACCACACAAAGTTAGTATTTTTATGCTTTTGGTCCTCAGAAATGGTGCTGTAAAAACCTCAGAAAATATTAGTAACACAAAAATCTGACTGAAAATGATGAAAAACTATAAATCTGCGTAGACGGTAGTGACATGATGCAGACAACAGATCTGCACAGACACCTATTTACAGGAGCAAACACCTAAACAACAATATGCGTAGATGGTAAAAATAAGGCACAAATGACATTTTGAAGAAACACATAACTTTATACTTGCAGAAAATGTCGAAATGTGTAGACGGTAATCTCAGACCGCAAATGATGAATTTTTGGAGACGATAAAAGACCTACACAGACGACAAAATAGAAAGGGTTAAGTTAGCCAAAAACTGTAATTAATTGCACATTTATTTTTTAAAATTTTTGCCAGCGTTTAACTCTTAAAAATTGATACCCTGTTAAAAAAATGAGAGTTAAAATTGCAAAATGTATTACAAAGTGTTTTAAAACAAATATTAGCTATTTTTTTTTTAACAAGCAAAGACAGTATTTTCAGGGTGCAGACAACACAACTAGATAAACGATAGTCTCAGGGCGGAGATGGATCTACGTGACATTTTCCAGCATCGCAGAAAAATGTGAAATTTTTTGAAAATTTGAAATTTTTGAGGGATTTGTGTCCCACCGAGCATGCCAAAATGTACGTGATAGAAAGTAGACTTGTCAAGAATGACACTAAAACATGCAAACATTAGAGTTAGCCATTACAAACAAGATCAAAGGGTTAACATGCTTTAAATAAACTCTAAAACAAGAACTTCCACCACAACCTTCGATGATCCAAACAAGGGGACCCAAACCTTGTTGATTAGATCTTAGAGAAGTACATGGGTGTGCTCTCCCAACACAATAACTAAATCCTACTAAAAGATATGAAATTCAACCTAAAGGATGAAGAACTCAAGAGAAAGTATAAGGAACTTGTCTCAATATTTCACCATGATTGAGAATGAGAATGCAAAACTAAGCTAAGATTGATATGCGTGAGAAGGTAACATTAAGATTCATTCCATTAATCCTAACATGTCATTTCTAAATTCAAACATGAAATGAAAGCATGAATGTATGAAAATGAGCTAAAAATTCTAAAATGCTTAAGAAGTTCTAGAGATAAACTAGCATGATAACAATGCAAAAGTAGGAGATTATTTTGCTCTTGGTAAGAGTCCTATTTATAAATTTTTGGAGGGAAGGGAAGGGCTTGGATAAGGTGGAGTACATGTGGCATCCACATAAATGCCACATAGAGGACACAAGGGAAAAAGTACATGCCAGACAAAAGTCAACCTCAAACCTTTAAGGTTTGAGTGGCTCAAGGTTGCTCACACATGTGCGAGCAAACCTTAGAGAATGCAGTGTGGGGACCAAAAGTAGTTGCATTTAAGGAAGTTATGTGGCTTCCTTGGGATGGGTTTCTAACACATGTGTGAGCAACTCATTAGCACTAAAAAGGTGTAGGAATCACCTTTTTAGCCTAATAAGTGAGATTAACTAACAAGTAGCTTTATTAGGGTGAGTGCGATGGGTGGTAGGGTAGGTTTCTAGGTGGGGTTTAAGACTAACTCAAATTAAATTCAAATTAATCAAGGTTTAGAAGATTGTTAGAAAATGTGAGAAATAAATAAAGGGTAAGTGCAAGAAGTTGGGGACCAATTCCGCGGAAGTCTTGTGGGCTTGAAAACTACCGCTAGAAACGGGCACCCATTTTGAAAAAAATGGGCACACGTCTTTGGCTTTGACACCCAATCCAAAATTCAAAAAATGGGTGCCCATTTTTCAAAATGGGTACCCATTTTTTTTCAAAATAGGTACTCGTTTTTTAATTTTTTTATTTTTTTTTATTTTTTTTTTAAAACTCATTTTTACATGCCGATTTATTACATTTAAGAAATGGGTACACGTTTTTAAACGTGTGCCCGTTTTTTAAAAATTGAATTTACCAAACCACCATTTGCATTGGATTTCGGTTCAGGATAGGTTTGGTGGGACTAAGCCTATGCTTGGACCTCCAAAATAATGGCTAAAGCATTTGAACGCCAGATTTTTGTCTTGCCGTAATTTTTTGAGGGTCTTCCTAATTAAATTTTTTGATGAAATTAAAACCCATTAGAGATCTTACTGTCTAGATTTCAAAAATATAAATTTTATAGTGATATGATAAATTTTACTATTTTTACAATATTTATTAATCAAAAGTAGTACCTAAACTTAAAATAGTAAGGTTCACTAAAACTTTAATAACTTTTTTGATTTTAGGTTTTTGAAAAAATGAATTATATGAGACCAATCTACATAGAATTTTATTCAAAATAAATTTTTTTTTTCAAAAAAGTGAAATTTTCGTCAAATTATGGTGGTTGTACACGAGAGGTTTTGAAAATGTACTTTATAGTCAATTAAAAATTAATAAAAAAATATATATTCAATTAAAAAAAAAAAAATATTCTAACCAATCTTTGATGTGTTAGGTACCTTCCACTAAAAGGATTTAGAAAAAAATATTTATTTACTTCAAAATAGGGTGGTCGTAAACATGCGGGGTATGGTCCTAAAATAGACATTTTGAAAAAGAGGTTTTTAAAGATGCCTAGTAAATATATTTTCTACCATGTGGGTATTCAAATAAATTACATATTTGACAAATAGACTCTGAGCACTACATTTTCTATTTGTGGATTTTTTTGATATTCAATCTCTAAGTGCCTCAAATTTTGACATCAATTGACAGAAAATTTGAAAAACAGAGAAAACACTTCCACTTTTTGCCCAAAAAGTGGACTCAACTTCTTGCTGGCACCCTAAATTAAAATTGATTTAAAAGGGGATTTATGGAGGCCATGTATTAAATAAAATTTAATACATTAGAAAGGTATAGTATCTAAAATAATTTTAAGTACTATAGAGAATGAACTATATTTAATTAAATAAATAAAATAGAAGAACATGACAAATATAGTTAATTAACTAAAATCAACTATTAATATTACAGGAATATTAATAAAATTAATATAAGAATGATTTTTTACGTCTACAAAATCTATCCCAATTCTTCAAGTGGACACAAATACATCATCACAACCACTAAGTATTTCATAAAGTGGGTCGAAGTAGTGCTGCTAATCAAAAGCCATTGGAAAACAAGTTGCTATATTCATCTTAAACTACATCATCTGTAGGTACGAGATACCCTCATCTATTGTAACAGACAATGGGGGCAGTTCAAGAACCAAGATATTGAGGACCTTTGTACATAGTTTCACATAACTCAACATTGTTTTTCAATCTATTATCCTCAAGGTAATGGACAAGCTCAGGCTTCAAACGAGAACATTCCAAAAATTCTACACAGAACTGTGAGTAAATATGGTAGAGACTGACATATACAATTAAATCCAGCACTATGGGCCTACCAAAAAAGCATCAAAACACCAATAGGAGCCACGCCATTTGCCCTTGTCTATGGTGCAGAGGAAGTATTACCAATTGAAGTGGAAATTCCTTCTTTGTGGGTATCTCTCCAAGGTCTTGTCATGAATGAACAATACCGCATAGATAGGGCCTAAGCACTAGAACTGTTGGATGAGCGCGGACAAAAAGCATTTGATTTGCTGAAAGTATCACAAAAGGATGTCAAAAGGGTATAAAAATAAAGTAAAGCCACAATAGTTTCAAGTGGGGGATCTCCTTCTAATAGAGAATCCTAGGAATCAACCAAACAAAGAACAAAAAGGAAAAGTTTGAACCTAACTAGATGTGGCCTTATGTTATCACAAAATTTTTCAGGATAGGAGCTTATTAGTTGGCTACACCTGAGGGAGATGTTCTTTGTGATCCTATCAATACCCTAAAATTAAAGGGGTTTTATGCTTGACCTCTATCTGAAGGGCTTGTACAACGAAATGGATCCTAAGAAAATACCAAAAAAGCTAAAAAATTGATCCTGAAGAAAAATAAAAAATAATGGAAAATTCCTGAAAAAGGTATCCTTGGTGAAAACCTGGCAAATAGGTACATTGATACTACAAAAAAAGAGAAAAAAGAGAAAAAGTACAAAAAATTTAAAAATAAGAAAAAATGCCTTGGCAAAAAACATGGAAAATAGGCATCTTGGTAGCGAAATAGAAATTTGCTGAGTGGTGAAAACCTGGCAAATATGTGTCACTCGTAATCAGTTCTCCATCTATCAATGCACTGCTTGCACCAATCCTTCACGATCATATATTTTCTATCGGGTGAATCTGAACTCCTCATGAATGTACTTTCCTTGCCTCAAGTTTGTCTATATTGACATCTTAGGGATAGCCATTCTGCATTGGGGGCATCTTGGCTAGCTTGTTCAGTCGATGGTTGTTGGTTGCTAGGTCATTCTTGGTCCTTGTCTAGGAATGATAGCCACTAAAAATAGTTTTTCTTCAAAACTTGAATCAAAACAACTTGGCCACTATCACAAACAAAGGTGTTTCTTAAATACCACCTTCTTGTAACAAACATTGTACTAGTGTTTCTCAACAATTTACTTGAATAATGATTTTCAACACTCCATTAGATTGTAATTGCTGATATTATCTCACTCACTCAGACACAGACATACATTACTTAATTCCAAGACTTAATTGATGACATCTTTACTATGATTAAACAATGAATCAAAGGTGTTCCTAAACACCACATAGACACATATTGACTAATCTTGATTGGATTAAGACTCTTTTAATGTTCTGATGATGTTTCACACTAGGGGCATATAAATAGTTATGAATTTTCTTTGACTGATTATCAATTGTTGTTTGTTATGTCTTCTGAGTTACTCCATAACGTCTATTCAATGACAAAGAGTCACAAGGACATGGGGCTTCTTGATTTTCTATGTATGGAAATTTCTTCAATGATCCTATACACTTTACCTAATCTTGATGTTTATGATAAGAGCTTTCAACATGAGTGGATAGCTGCATATATCTCGATCCTTTTTATGTGTAAGTTACGGTGATGTTAAAAAAATTTCCTTGTCTATTTCTAATCAACTTCTAAGTAAGGTGTACGACACATTATGTACCCAAGGATGTGAACATTAAAGGTCATTGTGGGTTACATATCTTACATTACACATGAACAGAAGGTGATTCTTAAATCAAAAGGAGATAACCGACAATTCACCATAGCCTCTATGCCCTGATGCTTAGGTTTATTTTCAAAATTGCATCCAATTAAGGTAGTATTCTTACTCTCATGATACTTCCTTGGTATTAGTGACAATTGTACTGACTAACAATGTCCGTTACACCAACACCCTATGATGATAAAATGCTAATGTGTAAAAAAATTTAGTGATAGTCCTAGAAGTCTGCATTTAGTTGCATTTAAGTTTGCGTGACTCATTTGATAGCATAATTAATTGAGCATAAGTAGTTGAGATTAAAATTTCAAAAACATAGATATGCATATTGACATAGAATAATTAAACACAACTATATATAAGTGTAAAGAAAAGAGCATAAATCATTTAATCACATGAACATAATCTACATCTTCAGAAAGACCAAGTGCTTAATCAAAGTATGGATCACATCTAATTGTTTATCATATACAACAACTATCACAAAAAGAGAACAAGGAACACATATCAAAAGAATATGTGAGCTCTTATATATATCGATGGATATCAAATAAAAAATTTGAATGTCCACCACTGTATCAAGCTATTAAGATCAAGATATATAAATTTATAAAGTATCTAAAGAAAAATGAAGGATCACAAAAGGGTCCATATACACAAATATCTCAAGGACGATGATATCAAGAATGACTCCCACCCCTAGCCTAATTAGGAGGAGGATGAGGTGGTGCATCTCCTCGTGGAGGAGGAGGTGGTGGAGGTATAGCACCCTCTAACTGCTGAGCTATCACAAAATAAAATGGTGCCCTTTGAGGCTGTGGAATAGCTGTGAAATATAAAGAAAAGTAGTACGCTACTCTCCATTCTGATGTGTTGTAGTGCATGCCTGCAAATAGCTCTCATATCTCATCCTCTCAAGCTGCGTGTCCCTGTCATCCAACAATGACTCTAATGTAGAAATATGAGAACGTAAGTGCTCCCGATCTCACTCATACTATGAAAATGGATCTCCATCTCTGCCTATGTCTCTTCCAGTAACTCTAGGAGGATTTTGTCTTGGAGATCCACTTCTACCACTACTCTCACCAGTAGGTCTCTGTCCTGATGATCTTTGTTCGTATTGCCTAGTCAGTAGTGGACCTGGATCCATACGTGGAGGTATGAACTTGATAGAAGTGTGTTTTCCCTCTACCCCACCACCTTTATCATCTCCATCATCACCCTTGTCATCTCGGCCATGTCTCTGACCTCTATCCACAGGAGGGCATCTTCCACCTCTATCACCCCTCCCATCTCTCCCATCTCTCCCATTCCTTGTACCTTTTTCTTCTCTGCCTCCACGTCTCACATGACCATCATTGGTAGGATCATCATCTAGTTCCTCCTCAAGATGTGGTGCTATCTCATTAGGTGCACTAAACCATGGAAATGGATGTTGAACAAGGTAAGAACTATACGTAGATGTAAGTCTTTCATAGGCTACATCAGCCTAGTAATCCCAACCCACTACAACTATCTTCCCAATATCTCGCTGTGCAGTCTCATATTCTAATCGAACACCCCACTGTGACTCCTCATCATAGATCCATGCATATACGGTCAGATCCTATGAGATACCCTATATCCTCCCATAATATCTCAAGATGTGAGTAACAATGAATCTATCAATGATATATCTAGTGCACCCAATCAAATAGCTTCTCTAAAAAAAGTAAGGCATCTGCCGCCAATAAGAACCCCTCTCCTCACAAATCAATCTCAACCCTTCATTTCTCAAATTCTTCCATAAAAGGATTGAGTTTTGTTCTCAATAGGTCCATAATTTTTAGAATTCTAATTGCACTCTTATGTTGTCCATTTAGTTTCATGAATTCATAGCTAATTATATAAATTCTTTCATTTTGTGCTTAATGAATTTGTATCTTGAATTGCATGATAGATAGTATGAATTTCAATTGAATCTTCCATTCTAGGACTGAATGGCTCACTTATTTTAAGCGTAATCTGAGGGTAAACTTATAGCTTAAATAATACTCTTTCTAGATAGGAAGAAATATGTCACTTCCCTTTGGCTTTCTATGTTTTTCAATTGAATTTGATGATTCCAACCATTGATGCAATGCCATATTGACGTGTTGTCTTGCAGCTTGCAGGTACATAATTCTACTCTAACCAAGAACCAACAAAATAGTTCTGGTGCCTGGACGCTATCTATGCAGTATTGTTCATCTGTGAGAAGACCTTGAAGAGATACTCACAGAGAAGGAATTTCTACTTCAATTGGTAATGCTGCCTCTATGCCATAGCCAAGAGCTAGGGTCCAAGCACTAGAAATGTGTGTGTGATTATTGTAAATGAAAAGCTGCAACACAACACTTCAATATGTCATTATATCAATGGTTAGAAGTATCAAATTCAATTGAGAAGCATAAAGAACCAAAGGAAACTTATATATTGCTTCATATTTAGAAAGAGTTTGACTGAATTATGTTTGTTCTCTTAGAATATGCATTAGATCAGTGACAATTCATCCTAAAATGGAAGATTCATTAATAAATGCATCTACATTAATTCAATTAGAAGAATTCATGAAAGATGAGATGAACTAAGATAATAAATGGATGCAAGAATAGAAGAATTGAATGATTAGGACACAAATTAGCAGCCTTTCATTATTCAAAAGCTAGATCCCCTTCAATGCCTTGATTAGGTTTTTATTTATAGATTTTCCCTTGGAGAGAAAGATTCAAATTCAAATTTGATGGATGAGATAATTCCTCAATGAGTGGCCAAGATTAGGACCTTGAGTGATCCATGTGATTGGAGCTCATTGGAGGAAATTGAGTTTTTTTTCCTTTTTTGAGTTGATAGATAATAGGAAAATTAATTAAATCACTTTAATTAATATCACTAAGCATGGGATTTTAGATTTTGATTTAGTGGGAAGCTAGGAGTATTAATTAATGCTTGATATTTGATGATTGATTCTCGATGCTTGATTAAGATTTAGGGTAATTTAGGCCTATTGGTTAGACTAGATCAATTTTAGGTGATTACATTTGCCCCTCTTTGAATTTATGTGTGATCAACGCATTGATTCACAGAATAGATTCATATTGATATTAGAGAATAGTTTTATGTAGAGTGATGGAAGTACTCATGATTTGATTTGATAATTTGAGCTTGATTGAACAAAATTCAAATGATGATATCAACTTTGAACTTGATTGAGAAAATAATGATAGTTCTTACTTTGAACTTGATTGAATGAAGGTCTACAGACAATACCAGTTTTGAACATGATTGAATAAGAAATGATACAACTGACTCCGAACTTGATTGAATGAAGGTCAATTGAAATTGATATGCCCCCAATTGATGTGATTCAGTTTGATAAGACAAAATCTCTGATATGATCAATGATTATTACTAGATTAAATTTGATACATTAACCATGCTTTTTATTTGATCTAGGTGCAAGGATATTGTTGATATGATTATGATTATGATGCCCCCTCGGGAGTGAGATCGAAATGTGATAGAAGAAAACTGAAGGATGTTGGATAATGCTTTGAGAAAGTGTTGAATTGCTTTAGAAGACTAGATTGATATTGATGTAGAAGAAATTTGATTTAGAATCAATTTTAATTGAGCTCTCGATAATGATGTTGCAAAAAGAATGATCAACCATGAAGATAGATTCAAGGATCTTAGATGCAATACTCAACCATGTTGAAGATATATTTTGCTCTGTGAGGTAATTTTGATCAAGTCAGATGAACGCAATAATGAAATGAATGTCCCTAGAATAAGATGCAACATTCCATGAGTGTCACTCTTTTGATATTCTTTTGTTATGTTTTTTTATCATCATAGAGTTGTTAGTTGTTAGGAGTTAGTCACAAGAAAGTACAACCACCACTAGTACTTATGTAACCATGATGATATGAATAATGCATTCCTAGATTAACAAACAAGAATTAGTCCTTTTAATATGAAAATGTCCTTGATGATTCTTTGGTGATCATGTCCTAAGATAGATTTGCACACTATTATGAATTAATTCACAAGCAAAATAAAATAAAATGGCATATTCCTTCTTTGGTCTTCTAGTCCAGTGACTCATGGAAGTCCTCAGTAAATATGAAGATAATAAATGAATGATAATAGACAACATACCAAGAAATATCATGCCCCCTGTTCTAGTTTCTCTATTACGAAGACATCATAGAGTTTCTCAGAAGACAGGATAAGAAAAAATTATAACCATTCTATCCATGATAGGTAGTGTTGAGAAACATTGTTTCTTGATTGTGTGATTGTTTTTGTTTTCTAATCATTGTTTTTTTGATGAGTTTTGAGAAAAACTGTCATTTAATCTCGTGGGTGTTGCAAAACACTAGTGTTGTGTAGTAGTAGAACACCTAATATTTGATAGGTAATGTGGTTGATTCCACTCAAGAAGACGGTTGAAGTGATGATTGGGAACTGACTCCCCTGGATGACCAGGAATTGACTCTCAGCAAAAGATGACCTATCTTAAGAATGAGATGTAGACTAGCTCCAAGATATGATAAATTGAACTACATGAAGATGCAAAGGATATACAAGCTATGCATAAGCGATGAGCATAAATGCAGATTTGACAAAAAAAAAGTTAATATTTTAGGGAGGAACTTATGCCTCTTGCTCTTTGGTTAGTGCATCTTTGAAGGATATGTTATGATAGGCCACAGACACTGAAACTATGCTCAAATATGCTGATAGGGTGATGATAAGGGTGTGAAATAGAGGGTAAGGGAGATGGTAGCCAATAATTCATGAGATCTATTGGATGAGAGGAATGGAAGGATATGGGATGGATGGGATGTAGGGACCCAATATAGAAGGGTAGTAGGTAGGTATAGGATATTGGGTAGGGTAATGAAATCGTTGTGTAGGAATATATGGACACATTAGCAAGATCAACATTAACACACATCTTGAAGGATGGTGGATTGATAGAGGAAAATTGGGTGAAATAGATTGAGGTTTTGATGTGGGAAGTGATATGGATCTTGGTACACAAGGACCCAAGATAGATGGAGGCATATTTAAAGTAATGGATTTTGGGACATGAGGACCCAAAATAGGTTTAGAAGATGGAAAATATTTGAAAGGAGATGGAGTGGAAGCCTTTAGAAGCTTGGATGTCAACTCTAATTTTTCTTTTGCGTTCAAGTATTTTAAGAATGACTTGGGAGTCCACATAGCTTTTGATTTTATATGCTTTTGGATGCTTTAACATTCACTTCTTCAATGAGGGATTTTAGAACCCACATTTTATTTGATTTTCTTCTATGCTTAGTGGACCCTTGTGGTCTCTTGAATGTTTCCTTTTTATTTGCATTCACATGTTGATTAGATTGGACATAGTGATCTTCATGTGTAAGTGGATTCTTAGATTTTTATTTCTTTGTTTGACATCCAAATTTCTTCCAAAAGACCTAGGGATTGTGGATGAATAAGGATGATATGGATGGTTCATATAGATGGGTTGATGTGGAGGGTTCAAAGATGCATGTTTTTGTTGGTCTTGATAGGAGATAGGGTAAGTGGATGACAAACTAGTGGATGGAGGGATGTACAGACCCAATATAGATGGAAGGTTTTAAGATATCAACTTTTGGACATAGGGACCAAGAATAGATTTGGAGGATGGAGAAGGCTGATTCTTGCATGAAAATGGAGGAATATAAGTTGTGAAATGGGTATCAAAATCTTTAGAGTGAGCTTCTCGACCAAGGCTCTTTTGTTTATAATTCATCTTTATACCCATTTGCTCATGAGTAACTTTGCTAGGAGTAACTTTAATAGGAACCACTGAGGCTTGAGGTGACTTATTGTCATGTAAGGGATTTGGAGGAATAATGGTTTCTTGAGGTGGATATGGAGGAGTATTCCAAGGATATGATGGGATACTTTGATATTGAAAAGGATCTTTGTATAATGCAGGAAGAGTACCTTGCTCTTGATTTTCAATAGGATTATTAGAAGTAGAGGGACTATCAGGATCTTTCTGATGACATGTAACTGATTGAATGTTTGAAAATGTTAAGTTGATGATCATGCAAGGAATTAAATCAATTAATGTATTATATTTTCATTGATGTCAACTTGATATAATTTGTATGGTCATGGACATACTACCAAAGACTTCAAAGAATCAATGAATCAAAGACTATGCTTTCAGTAATGCATATAAGTCAAGTATTCACTAAGTGACTGTATACACCGATGGAGTGCACACTGACAGTTAGAGTAAAAGATAAAAGTCACAGTGTTACCCGATGAGAAAATGCATAGCATCACCGAAGAGAAAAGTCACAGTGTTACCCAATAGAAAAGACAAGGATGGAGATCCCGATGACAACTGAAGTCACACCAACGAAACAGTCAGTTATCACCGATGACTAACTGAAGTGTTGACCGACAGAACAGAGAGTTCAGAAATGATAAAATGCTTAGATGTCAAGAGCTATAAATAGACTTAACTGATACTTATAATTGTTTTAATCGACTAGATAAAGCTGAGGATAAGTAATGGATTTAAAGCTGCTTGGTCCAGTTGGCAAGAAGATCTCTTTGAGATAAAACTGGAGTTTTTTCTTTAAACCTAATTGGTGAGAATTGTGGATCACACCAAGAATCAAGAAAGACAAGAAATGGTGAATCATGTATATAAAGAGACAAACCCAATTCATTATGAATTGTGTGGGGTGAAGAGAAAAAGAGGGAAGATGCTAAAGAGATTCTAAAGGAGAATAAAGTCTTCATTCATACTTGATCAAACAAGCTGAGGAAAGAGCTAGATTCTAAAGACACTGAAGAATAGTGCGACAACATCACAGAGCATAAAAGTGTGGAGAAAAGGTATAGAATTAACTATATTGATCAGAGAGGTTATGCACTTACAATAGATCTGAAAATCTGTAATTAAGTTATATGTTTGAAAAAATCATTAATTTTTCAGTTTAACCATTGAAGCATCAAGTCTCTTAACCGAGCAGGACTTAAAAGCCTTTTGTAATTGAGATACATCCCAAGGAGTATCAAAAAGTTTGATTATAGAAAGTAGCATTGGATATGCCCGATACCTATTGACAGGCCAAGTGAGTGTTTGATCAAGGATGGTAGCATTAGATGCTAGATAGTAGGTGACAAACTATCTTTTAAATCCTCTAACAAGGTCACACCTAATAGTGTGTTTGTAACCTTTTACAGGGTTGGCTCCTAACAGAGCTCACTTCAGAAGAGTGAAAATTTGGGGTACCGGTCCTAGTGGTTTTTCCCCTAATAGGGTTTCCACGTTAAAAATCAATGTGTCATGTGTTTATGTTTCATTAATTTACTATTTTAGATTTCACATATGCAATTTTGGATTGATCGGTATACTCTACCTATTTACTGTGTTTCAATAAATAAAAGACTACTTATCGGTAAACATACAGAGGAGAGATTTACAAAGCATTCTGACAAGTAGTAAATTGTTATAAGTATTTCAAGGCATTCATCCTGTAGGACTGAGTATAACTGAAAGCTTAAAAGTGGTAATAAGTTTTAAGGGTTGATTTAAGGATTAATTTTTTAGGCCATTGATTCACCCCCCCTCTTAGTTATTACTAACACTTTCTTAGGAGATGGAGGGATATTTAGCTCTTGAGGTGGATGGATATCTTCTTGGAAGAAATGAAAAGATACAAGGGGATCATCCTCAAACTGTAGGGATATGGGAGCTTCGTCAAATGTTGGAGGGGATAGGATAATATCTTGATCTTGATCATTAGTAAGACTTGTTTCTTTGTACTTTGGATTATCCTCTTGAAATGGATCCACTTCAATGGAAAAGATAGGAGTTTTAATCTTCATGAGGGATTTTTGAAGGGTTGTTGGAGAATCATTCAGAATAGGCATTGAATCACATGGAAGCTTAGGGTCTTTTATCTTAGAAGCATAGAATATACTTGTCACAAGATGTAGATTATCTTGGATTTTTTTTAAAGGCATCCCTTGAGGGTAGACATAGTTATCATGAAAAACATTAGGTTCTTTTTTTGATAGAGTGACTCTGGATAGCATTGAAGCTTTGTGAAATAGAGGAATGGTGTAAGAATTAGAGGTGTCATGTAGTTAATTTATAGACATGGGCTCATGGTTTTGATCATGCTTGGGATTAGTATCTTCATTAGATGATTCATTAGGATTTTCAAATTTGATTGTGTCATCATCAATTAGATCTTGGATTTTATTCTTTTATTCCATGCAATTTGAGGTCTTATGCTCATTATTTTTATGACAGGCATAGTAGGTACTCACAAATGAGATTCCACATGAAGTGGTTTGAGGCAATGTGATGAGATTGTTTTCAAGAAGATCTTCCAATGTTGATTCATAATATTTTCTTGAAGGAGTAAATGCTCTATCCCATGGATATTTAGATTCACTTGAACTCTCCAAATAGATGTTGGTTTCAAGATTATGAGGATGTTGATAAAAAATAGGATTGACATGATGCTGTGAAATAGCCTCTTGATCAAAGATAGGATTACCATAAGTGGGTCTCTCCTTACTTGAATAATATGAAGACATGTGTGCATCATGATCATAGAGAAGAGGAAATATTGATCTTAGTGAAGACCCATTTTATGATGCATCCTTTTCTTCCTTTAAGTCTTGAATTTCAGATTTAATAGCTTGCATTTTCTTAGATAAGGCTTTAATGAGAATTTCTTCTTCCTTTCTGTTAAGACCATAAGGTTTATCCCATTTTTTTTATCCATTGTAAGATTGTCTTTATCAAAGCATCCCAATAGTGCCAAAAGGATTTTGAAATTGTCCAAGTGCATTTTTCCAAGGTTTGGTGATTGTGAATTTGATGTTTCAAAGTGATGGATTCTAGCATCAGAGGGTTAGAATGCCCTGATAGTGAACTAGGAATCCAGGGGAGTTGATTTTTAGAGTGAAAACATGACTTGGGATCAATAGTGACAGATCTAAAAGCAATGCAAGGTATGCTTACAACTTGACTGAGAAAAAGCTTCAGGTGGACCAAGAAGAACAAAAGAATTAGACTGAAGAGCAAAAAGGGTATCCTAAACTACACAGTTCAAAATTATAACACATGTGTAGGTACTCTCTATCCCAGATATGACTAACAGAATGTGATCCAGAAATGACTAGATGCTATCTTGTTTTTTTAGGATGCGATCCTATTTTTCCCGGACGCTATATTATTTTTCTTGGATGCTATCCTATTTTTATTAGATTCTATCCTATTCACTAGATGCTATCCTATTTGTCTTGAATGCTTTCATGTTTACTAGATGTGATCCAAGATGACCAGATGTGACTGTTTTTATAGGATGTGATCCTATTCTGACCAAATGTGGTCTAGGATCCTAGATGCGACTTCTTGATGATTTTTTGAAATTTTGCCACTCTGTTTTAAAGACATGAATTTTTTTTTTATTCCAAGGTCCATCTAAAAAATTCAAGAGTGTCTTCGATAGTGCAAAATGTCTGTGATTGTCAAAATACTCATTTGTTTCAGGGTTTTATCATTTTATTTGCAATTTTGACACATCAAGCATGCTTATTTTGAGCCAAACACACCTATCCCTAAAAAATTGGCATAGAATTAAAATATTTTATTGTAGAATCAGGTACACACTCAAATTATAATTAGAATATGATCATCACTAAGCACATAATGGATCAAGTCATGATTTTGTATTATGTGATTCCAAATGCAAATGAGGGCACACAATGATGCATATATTGGGGCAATTACTATTTTCCTTACAAAAAGATTATCACCTTTCGGGGGTGAATAGGGTAGCTTATATGATTAGTGTTTCTGGTAAGGGTCTTTTTTCAGTTGTATCCTTTGCATCTACGCAAGCGCGCTTGAGAAGTATAGTCTCGCAAAGTGTCTTAGCACAAGTAGTCATGTAAACATGATTGAGACCAAAAGGTCCTACTTTGTGTTATATGTGGGCTGAGTATAAGCCCAAATGACATCTAATTCCTGAGGCTTTAACCCCAAAGATTAAATTTGTTTAATGTGAGTTGGAGTGGTGTGGCGCACACCTTGTTCTCACGTGGATTGTCACGGGAGATTTTTTCCTCACCGACAGGCCCAACTAATAGATGAAAATAAATAAAGAGGACTGGTGACTTAGGAGTCTGGATTTCTGATTCTTCACAAGGAAGAAGAGCATAATATCCTATTCCACTCTATTTTATCCTATCAAAAATGCAAAACAATGGTTCATTTACCACAAATTTGAACTCAAAACTTAACTTGATTTTTGAGTTGCTAATTTTCCATGAATGAAAAGATCATAATCCTCTATTCAAATTAAGATTTAACTCCAAATTTTAAATTTAGTGCCTAAAGAAAAACTTAACCAAGCATAAATTTTGATCTATTATCACCAAGATAACCTAAATTTGCACTCATTAGTAGTTTTGACATGTTTTACTCCACTTCTTTCACCAAGGATTCTTTGGCATGCGTCCTGCGAAAACTCGTTAGGCTGTCAAATGATCACATTCACCCAAAAACCACACAAGGTTAGCTAATTAGCAATGAAATCAATTAATCATGAAATTAAGCCAACAATATGCAATCTTGAGTTTTACCAAATGTGACTAAGGAATTACCAGATGCGATTAAGGATCCGAAATGCGATATTGTTTCCCTAAATTTGATCCTATTTTTCCTGAAAGAGAGCCTGTACAGATGCAATGACAAATATACAAGATGCAATCTTGAATTCCCTAGTTGCAATATTCTTTACCAGATGTGATCCTTCTTCCCAAATGTGAATCTAGACAAAAAGTAGAGTCCAAAAATTTAGTCAATTAGCTCCAAAAAGGGTCAAAAATCTAGGGCTTTCCCCCATGGTGGGCACCAAAAATGTGTGTGTAAGTATTGTACCTACAAAGCTACAATACAAAACTTCAATATGTCATTATATCAATGGTTAGAAGCATCAAATTCAATTAAAAGGTATAAAGAACCAAAGGAAACCAACATATTGCTTCCTATTTAGAAAGAGTTTGGTTTAATTATGTTAGTGATCCCAGAATATGCATTAGATTAGTGACAATTCATCCTAAAATGGAAGATTGATTAAGAAATGGTTGAGATAATTCCTCAATGAGTGGCCAAGATTGGGACCTTCAGTGATCCATGTGATTGGAGCTTATTGGAGGAAATTGAGTTCCTTGTCCTTTTTTGAGTTGAGTAGATAATAGGATGATTAATTAATATCATTTTAATTAATATCATTAGCCATGTGATTTTAGATTTTGATTTAATTGAATAGATATTAGTATTAATGTAATGCCCAATATAATCTAGGCAAAAACATAACTAAATTTTTTTTTTTTGTATGAAAAAAAAACTATTACGACAACAAAATATATTCACTAACAAGTTTCAACTCAGGCCCAATGATGCGAAGCCCCGAAAATGAAAACTCGCTGGGATGGTCACCTAGACACTAAAGATTATCTAACCATCGCCAGGTCGATAGATTTAGCTTTTTAAAATCTATATATAAATATTGATCGAATAAATAATAAAATGGGGTGTTCTGGAAATGTAAATGCATAAGAAAATAAAAGACAAAAAGGGAATGACTATAATTCTACGAGGCTATAAAATCTCATTAAATTAATTAAATCTATAAGTATTACCATAATTTAATTTAATAATTAACAACAAGAAGGATAAAATAATAATGAAACTAGATAACTTATTAAATAATTTAAATCCCATTACACTAATTATTAAAATACAATTTTTCATAAAAAGAACTAAACACTAGACCATGTCCACTTTAGAATTTCCTTCAAAAAATTAAATTTACAATACTAAGGTGAGCACTAGACTAAATTTATCTAATAATTTAATTTTGAGAGGAGACATTAATCTTAGGAAATAAAATTTAAAGTTCTATAAATAAAATCTTACTTTTTCATACTACATGTTAAGGTATAGCAAGACGTAAATGATAATTACCACATCTATGCCTATTATAGTATTATCATTAATATATTTCTAAATAAAAAAAAATATATATATCAACCTTTATAATGTTTCTAATCCGAGAATCCATTAAAAGGAATAATTAAAAACAATGTCGGCTCCCCAACTTAACCTTTACCAAATTTGCTATTACAAATCCCGCTCAAAAGGATATAATAAATTAGTTTGTCGGCAACCCTAATTAGGGTTGGAAGCCTATATAACCAAGCAAAAACCCTAAAACCATTCCATTTTCTTACTATTCTTTTCTTTCCAGATTTGTAGAACTGAGAGCTAGAGATGCTCTGTTATGCCAATCTAATGGCGTTGCTAATACAGAGCTCTAATCTCCTACAGGATTAGGTTTATTTAGTTTATTAGAGTTCTAATGTTTCAAGAAGTGAGAAATGCACTGGGCGGACATTGAAGGGTTAATAACCCTGATGAAGAAGTCCACCTAGTCTGCGATGATCAGATACAATTTTATCTGATTGATGGCAAAAGAGGAGCGAGATGGGCCACTTTAATGCCCATTACCGCTCCGGAAACTTTTCTAAAATGATTTCACAAACAACGGCATCAACAAATGTTGATTTGATCTCAGTATTGATCAAATCTTACTGAAGATATACTCTTTTTTTTTTGTGAGTGTTTAAATAGTTTTCAAAACCACAATATGTTCGAATGTAATATTATGTACTACATTCCAAATATTGGTTAATGTATTTGGAGGTAATACATATAATATTTCATATAAGCATTTTTTTATTATAATATTATATATTACATTCAATACAGTAGTTAATATATTTGAATGTGATATATAATGTTATGAGTATGCTATGCGGATGCATATTAACGATTACAACTGTTGTGGTAAACATTATGTGAAATGACATCGTTTGAATGCAGCTTTACTTTATTAAATTGTTGGTTTAAGAAATCATAAAGCATGGTGTATTCCTGGGCACTGCTGCGCCTGATTAGGCTGGGACCATGCTGCTTACTATATAGTAAGCTGTGTGGTTCTATACTGTGGAGGCAGCGCCATGTTTGAGGTGGTAAAATGAAAGAAAAAACTGCGCCATGTTTGCAGAAGGTATGGGGGCTGATAAGGAGCTGCGCTACCCAAAGACACACAGGTAATGTAAGCTGTGTGGGCTGTTAATAAGTTGCGCAGAGTATAGAGAGGTATCGCATGCTTATTCGGTTTAAATATATCACACTATAATATAGTGTATTATATACTATACATCTTCAGATGTATAGTATATGATATATTATATTATAGCTGTTAATAAATTGCGCAGAGTATAAAGAGGTATCGCATGCTGATTCAGTTTAAATATATCACACTATAATATAGTATATTATATATTATACATCTTTCAGATGTATAGTATATGATATAATATATTA
>MU223797.1:1722118-1742948 GCA_018584345.1 Thuja plicata
TATCAAAATAAGCATGTGTATAGATATAAAGAGTACGGTAACTGTGATCATCAACAAAACCTGTAACAACTACTCATAAGGTCCAAAAGACGACATGCATAAACCATAATGTCAATACTCAAAATATAATCCTGATGAGTGAAGTGTCAAAATGAAAGTCAAACTAGGATAGGTCAGGGCAGGACCTCACAATTAATTAATGCTTGATATTTGATGATTGATTCTTGATGCTTGATTAATATTTAGGGTAATTTAGGCCTATGCTTAGAATAGACACCTTGGATGTTGTGTTGATAAACAAGATGCCAATAGTTCTAGTGCTTGGACCCTATCTATGTGGTATTGTTCATCCATGACAAGACCTTAAGAGATACTCACAAAGAAGGAATTTATACTTCAATTGGTAGTGCTGGTTTTGTGCCATAGACAAGATAAAATTGTGTGGCTCCTTTTGGTGTTTTGATGCTTTTTCTGTAAGCCCATAGTTTCAGATTTAATTGTAAATGCCAGTCACTTCTAGATTTACTCACAGTTCTATGTCAAATTTTTAGAATGTTCTTATTTGAAGCCTCATCTTGTCCATTACCTTGAGGATAATATATTGAAGAACAATGCTGAGTAATGTGAAACTGTGTACACAGGTCCTCAATATCCTGGTTCTTGAACTGTCCCCCATTGTCTGTTACAATAGATGAGGGTATCCCGTACCTACAAATGATGTAGTTCAAGATGAACATATCAACTTGTTTTCCAGTGGCTTTAATTAGCAACACTACTTTGACCCACTTTTTAAAATACTCAATGGTTGTGATGATGTATTTGTGTCCACTTGAAGAATTGGGATAGATTTCTCCAACAAGATCAAAGGTTCATTGCTAAAATGGCCAATGCATGATAAATGGTATGAGCTCCCTGGCTGGAGTAGGGATAAGATTACTATGTGTTTGAAATTTTTGACATTTTTTAGCATACTGAACTACATCTTTCTCCATTGTAGGCCAATAGTATCTAACCCTTATTATTTTTTTAGCTAATGAAAAATTGTTTGAGTGAGATCCACACAAACCTTCATGGACCTCTTTTATTGCATGATCAGACTCTTCTTATCCTCTACCAAAGCCTTAGGTATCCTCATTCTTTCTCTCATCCACCTCTGCAAAATGTTGATCATCCCAAATAGCTCACCATCAACCCATGTACTATTTTGTCTTCTATAATTCTATGTAATATGAATTCCAGTGGGTTTGTTGTCCTTCCAAGATCTAGAGTGTATACCAAAAAATTTGTGTACAATGTGGATGTACACATGTATCAATAATGAACCAAACCTGAATGCCTTTGACTTATCTTTCTTTATCTACATCACAGTCTCCAAAATTTTTGTGCAAGTACTTTGCAAAGGTTGTATTTGATTTTTTCCTTTACCATTCTATATGCCATCATGATTACTCCCACATATACCAAGTTAGGTCAGCTGCTATAGTGTAGTTTATATCCGAGAATCATGGAAACTAATCTAACATCTCGCTAAAATATGTTAGCTATGGTCATCTCTCTCTTGTCCCATCGTGAATGGGTTAGGATTTCCACCTATTTCTTTGTGTTCTTCTCTGCAACAAGAATGACTCCAGAGTTATCCAAACTTGTTATACCATGAATCAAAGAACTACATATCTTCATTGGACGATGTCCAATCCAAATGAATTAGTCATGTACTCTTCTCAGAATGATTTTGATCCATTCCTTTTCATCAAATTCATAGATTTTTGTCATTCACATGAGACTCAGGTTTACAAGATGGGAAAACTCTTCTTTCTATTTTCCATATGCTCCGATAATTTCCTTCATCTACGTATAGATATCAAAGTCTCCCAAAGACTCATACTTATAGTGTATATAAGCCCTAATATCTTCGACATGTAGAATGCCATAGGGTGTTTGCAAAAATGCACCTTTGGAATAATCTTTGGTAGACTTAAATGAATGTTTCTGAAATTTGTATCAAGCCCTTTTGATGACATCAAAAATCAATGGAGTATCCATAACCAAAGTTCACAAATAATAAAATAATACATCTTCTTTGATGAATATGTGAATTTCTACTTTGTCCAAATGCACAATGCACTTGCTTCTTTGTTCTTCTTCTCAAATCTATATTATTCTTTGGCTCTCCTTCCTTGAATGATGATTAGATAACTTTCTTTGATCATCCTTATACTTTGTTGTGTAAATAAATGATACAGTTCCCCATAAACTCATCTCTGCACATGATCCAGTCAACTAATAATCTAGCAATCATAGGATATGGCTCACAAAGATATGCAATCATAGATATACAATCCATAACATCTCTACATACTCTCCCTAAGCTCGCAAGAGCTTAATCTCCATAATTAGGGGCTGTAAATATTTTTGATGTTTCTTTCCAATGCTCCCCCTAAGGTCATGCTTGGCCATCTAGGTTTATGTACAAATGTTAACATTAGGAAAAGACTGAGTAGCCTCTAATGACTCTCTCTGAACCTTTTCCTCACTTGGTTCTTTTACCTTACATACCTTATCACTATTCATAACTCCCAATTTCCTAAAATGACTATTAAATTCATTTGCAATACTCTGAACATTTCCTAAATTCTTCTTTGCATCAATAAGTGGTGGTCTAGTTCTATTCTCAACTCTATTGTATCTGCAAAACTTCTCTATATGTTTTGGATTATGACATTTGTAGTATCTAGGAGGTGGTATGTTCTAATTAATCTGCAATTTACAATACTTTGTGATGTGCCCTAAGTTATTGCATTTGTAACATGTGATCTTAGTTGTTGTTCCTTCTCTAGTGTAATCTTGCTTGGTCTTAATTGATCAGGATTCCTACATTCTACTTTCTTGTGTCCATATGCATGACAATTGCAACAATATCTGGAAAAGGATTTGTAAGGAATTTTACCTCTGCATTCTCTCTTCATGTGTCGAATCTTGTTGCATCCAAAATATCTACCTCTGAAAGGTCTGATATGATATTTAGCTTCTTCAAGAGTAGGTATTTCTTCATCGGTCTTCACTTCAAATTTTTCTTCTTGAGTCTTTGAAAATTCAGCTTCATTGATTCCAACTCTAGTCATGTTTCCTTTAGGTTTTTGTTTATCTCTTTTCTCATAAATCTAATCATTTCTCATATGAATTTTTTCAATATGTTTCTCATCTTCAACATGTTCTCCCTATATGATATGATTATATTTCTCTAATTCCAGATATTTGTTCTTATAGTAATTTAGTTCAATCTGCATTTGTCCCATCTAAATATTAGCATCTTATAAGGTTTCATCCTTTACCCGTTTAATCTCTTAAGCCATTTGAAAAGAAATAGTTTCATGATCAAGATTCAAAGTATCTTTATCTTGTTCAGGATGTCTTATTTGATCTAAAGTATCACTATCTTAATCCTCTTTTATCTTATCCATAAGATATTGCCTCTGACTCATGGATAGTTCAAGTTGTTCCTTCAATTTCTTGATGAAACCCTCTGCTCTTCTCAATTTTTATTTCAAGTCGCCATTTTCTGCTTTAGCCTTATCAAGGTCTTTATGTGTTTCTTTGAAGTTTTCTTCCAATCTTTTAGAATCTATCTTGATCTCCCTTAAGCTATTAGACTTTCTCTCCAAGGGCCAATAGCTCTGATACCAATTGTTAGAATTAAGTTATATTGAGAGGGGGTGTGAATCACTATTACAACACTTTAAACTTAAACTTATCAATTTCTAACTTAACCAGATAATTGAAGAAATGAAAAGAACATAAATACAAAACATACAACTCATAACACCATGAATTTTTTCTTGGGGAAACCCTAACTTAGGAAAACCCTAGTGGGGATGGTACCCAAAAATATGCACTAAAAGTATATCGTCCCTATTAGGAGACCTAGCCCTATTAGGAGTTAAATATTTCATTAGTATATTTCCTTGTTAAAGTAATACAAAACCTTGTTAAATGTATACACTGAGGTCACTTCTCATACAATCATAAATATGTCTCTATTACAATATGTATCAAAATGAACATAAACAAGAATCTTCTATGATTATGTAGTTCTAGTTGTAGTTCAAATCATCATATGTATTATTATGAAATCACATTGCATCTATTCATCTATTCACATATGGACCATACTTCACTTCTCAAAATGTCTTCATATATACATATATTATTACATACCTAATCGGCTTCCAAATACATCTCAAAATGGAACCAACACTTATACAAAAAGTAAATAATAATTCAGAGACCATACAATACCAAAATATAGGTAATACACAATCCAAATCCAACATATCACATTTTTATTCCATGTCACACTCCCTCAATCATCGGAATCATTCTACTGCTATGTCTTGTTGTATCACTGTCTTCACATGTCTTCAAAATATGCACCTTTCATCTATCAAAAAATTAACTTACCTTAACTGAAGGTCTATTATACCCCAAAATACCTTCCTCTAAGATTGCATGTCTTCATTCAACACATATAGTGTTCACTTCCCAAAATTGTACTCATGTACCCTGCAAAATACTTTCTGGACTTAGTCGCTTTTACAAGCCTTAACTCCAAAAATGTGTTCCACTCCAAGCGATAGTTCATAACTGATGTTTTTCCATAAATGACATCCCTAATATGTTCCTAAATACTCCTGAATGAGCCACTTTCCAATAGTTACATACTTCATCAACATATTTAGTCTCAATCTTAGAAATCAAACAAATTTCACATCTATCAATCCTTCCTCTAGTCTAAACACCTTGATTCCTATCACCAATAATCTAATTCTATGAATGATTTAACTTTATATACCCGGGAGTCTTTGGATTTTATTTTGTAGTAGACTCTTGTGTTTCCACTTCTTCATCATTTGTATCTTCTTCATTTTATTCCACCAATATATTCTGACTTTGATTCTGATTTTATGCTTGCACAATCTAACTCTCTTCTTCATTATCTGATTCATATCTGCAAGAGCTTACCTGATTCTGGAAAGTTTCATCCACTCTAACATTTTTACTTTCAATTAATTTCTTCAACTGAGGTTATAACATTTATATGCTTTTCTTTTTGTAGGATAACCTAGAAATATTCCCTCATGAAATATAGGATCAAATTTCCCTTGGTCTTGATCTCTTTTGATATAGCATTTACTTCCAAAAATTATAAAATATTTTATTGTAGGAATATGACCATACCAAATTTCATAAGGTGTCTTATCAGTTCCTTGTTTAATTTGCACCTAGTTCAAAGTGTATACTATAGTTCTAACAACTTCTCTCCAATAGATATGCCAAATGTTATCTTCAATAATCATGGTTCTAGCTGTGTCTAGAATAATTCTGTTTCTTCTCTTTTCAATTCCATTTTTCTATGGGGTCCTCAGAGTAGACATTTGTCTCTTTATTCCATGATCTTCACAAAAAATGTTAAACTTAGTAGAAGTAAACTCTCCACCTTTATATGATCTCAAACATTTCAACTTCAATCTTGTTTGAGTCTCAACCATAGCTTTAAAAATATTGAATTTGTCAAAAGCTTCAGATTTCTCTTTAAAAAATATAACCCACATCATTCTATAATAATCATCAATGAGTATAATGAAATACTTATCCTTGTATAAACTTCTTGTTCTTGCAGGACCACATAGATTAGTACGCACCAAATCCAAAATTCCACTTGAAGAATAATTCTTTCTCTTAAAAGTAGAATTAGTCAATTTACCCAAATGACATTCCTTACACATCACATTAAAAAGCTTCTACAATTTAGGAAGATCTCTTATAGCTCTTTTAGTACTTATCTTCACAATGTTATCAAATTTTACAAGACAAAATCTCTTATTCCACAACCAACTATCATCAATATTAGCAATCAGGCATATACTTTCAGAACTGTTCAAACGAAATACATTATCTTTAGTCTTTCTTCATGTAGAAATCTCAATTCTAGATCTTCCAATAATTTTTCACATTCCATCCATGAATTTTAAGTCGTATCCTTTATAAACTAGTTGTCCAACACTCAAAAGATTATATTTCAAACCTTCAATATATAGAACATCGTTAGTATTAATCTTACCATCAAGAGTAATATAACCTTTTTCCTTTGATCATACAGGGAGTATCACTGCCAAATATTATAACACAACCATCATACTTCTCCAGTTTCATAATTTTTTTTTTGTCTCTGGTCATGTGTTGTGAACATCCACTTTCAATAACCTATTCATCCTTATTATACACATATGAAACCAAGTATTTCTCTCCATTCATGAAATCGGGATCTTCATCTTTATTATCAATAAACACAATATCTTCACTCTTTTTAGATTCATCATTAGACACACCTTCATTAGCAGCATAATAACACTTCATTTGATATTTAGACTTGAATTTTCTTAGGGTTGTACTTATGCTCTCTATCAAGACATCTTGAAGCAATATGACCAAACTTATTACATGCAAACAAAATTTAAAGGCAACCTTCCTTGATAGTTACTAGATCCCTTAGGTATTCTCTTTGTAATTAGGGCTTCAAGATCTTTATGCTCTCTTTCTTATTTCTCAAAATTTTCCCATTCCTTAGCATATCTACTAGGATTAGATGAATTTTTTCCAGAATTATATCTTTTCTTATCCTTAGAAATAGTTTCTTTAAGTGAAATTTCAACATTAGGAAGACTATCACAAAATTCTCTCATTTCAAAAGAAGATAACTTATTAACCAATGCATCTCTTTTCATGGTACTCATAGTTTTTATTTCTTCAATAACAACAACTTTATGATTGTAAGTAGGAGGCAATGATCTTAGGATTTTAGAAACAATCAAGCTCTCTTCCAAGCTTTCACTAGCGCATGTGATTCCAAAAACAAGTTCACTAATCTTACCCACATAAGTAGTAATGTTCTCATCTTCTCTCATCCTCAATGCTTCATATTTTCCTTTTGCACTTTGTAGTTTGGATTTCTTCACACATTCATCTCCTTCATATAATGTCTCCAAATTTTTCCATACTTCATGTGTAGTTTCCAATCCTAAAATGTTTGCATATTCAGCATCTGATAAGGCACTCTTCAAAGCTTCCTTTTCTAACATATTACACTGAAATTATTTCTTCTCATCATCAAACACAGTAGCAATATCAACAAGAGGCATGTAATCTTTCTTTGTAACAACCCAATGTTCTTCACTAAGGAAACTCAAGTGTATAATCATCTGCTCCTTCCATATAGTATTGTTTGTTCCATCAAATCTTAGACTCTCCTTCTTAAAGGTTGACATCCTAGATTTTCTCAAGTAGTCAAGCTTCCCAAAGAGGACACTAGCTCTGATACCAATTGTTAGAATAAATGTAGCACATACAACTAAGAGGGCGGGGGTGAATTAGTTGTATAAATATTCAAGACCTTTAACCAAATTACCAACTTAATCTTTGATCTAAAATATAAACATGAATGCAAGAACAAAACGTAGTAATCAACACATAATGCCAATTTTTTTGACGTGGAAACCCTGTTATAGGAAAAACCACTGTGGGGATCAAACCCACAATATGAATGCACTGTCTCAAAAGAACTACATCTTTTTAGGAGTATTACAAAGGGGAATGCACATACATTCATGCACACTACCAAGATCTCACTTCTTAAATATAACAAGGATGTCAATCCCAAGGAAGGCTCACTGCCTTACAAAAATATCTGATCTCAAAACATAGAGGACAAATTGTCCAAGCTCACAAACTAAAAAAAAACATATCTGATATACCAAAATAGTTCCAATGAAGTACAAGAATTCTCTACCTCAATTTCATATTCCACTCATACCTCTTCTCTCAGCATCTCTTGATTTCTACCATACCTCTCAGACCTTCAAAATCACAAATAATTACATATTTATACACATTACATCAATTAATTTTAACTAGGTCAACCAAGGATCCAATTACAAAATGTTAGTTCATTACATCTCAATACTCAATGTGTTCTATTGAATCTCATCTAAGACAGAAATTATCCATAATAATAACCATGAACACACTCAAGATCCATAAGTCATGCCACAATCCATCACAACACGCTACACCACCAAGTTAGCCAAAAACAATAAGAACAACAACATGTTACATCAGGAATATTGAATTATGATCACATAACCCAACATGATCCACCAAAAATAATATGACATGATCAAGAAATATTAGAAAGTAACATAAAATACAAAAACATCAACATGAACATCTCTATCTCATGAATCAAACTCATCTTTGCACTATTCATTAGGAACACTAAAACATAACCACTATCATAACAGAAAAATAGCTTGCCAACATCCAAATCATGAGCCATTCAAATTGAGGACACACATCCATGTCCTAAACTCACCACTATCTTAACAATAAATAATATTGCTAAACTGATCCACACCAATCAAAATTTTGAAACACTATCACCAAAATAGAAGTCTTTAATAAATCCTTCACAACTCTCTCAGATCAACATGCAATCCTCCACCCCTTGAACTAAATAGAGTACATTCATCCCTAAACACATAACCAACTTCACAGCATATGATATTCAATATAGTAGTTATACCACAAAAATCATCGTACTGAACTAACTAGGAACAATGTCTCCAACATTAGGAATATGTTTTCGATTGAGGTTAAAACAGTTTTTGAAGGGAACCATAACCTTTTACAATTTAGAGAGAAAGATATGCAGGAAACAACACATCAAAAAAGGAAAAGACAACAAAAAGGAACATTTGGGGGAAATTGATGGAGGCAATAGAAACCCCCCCAACACAAACTACCAGCAAAAAGAAGCTAAGCCGACAAAAAATACACAAGCCCGAAGAACAACATAGCTAGGTCACTTTTTCCCTAATCTCCGCAAAGTCAGCCATCACCATTTTATATTTTTCAATAGCCCCCTTGAGATCCTTGATTTCCTTTGTGTTAACATCAATGACAAAACATTAATGCCAACACATATATGCACAATTTGAACAATATTTCTTTGGTAGATAGTTTAAGTGTACAAATTTAAGCATGGATTTAGATATACATGTTATTGAGTGTGCTTTCATTTAGTTTTAAAGTAAATATATTTATGGATTCAATGAAGAGGGTGTTTATATCAAGAGATGAAAACCATATTATAAAGGTTTTGCTTTTAGCCTAGTTTGTTGTAATTATGTCTATTAAGCCTGATTTGAATGAAAGTATTATCTAGTGACCAAGTGTTACTTTTGAAGTAGAAAGTCAGTCTCTTTTGTAGCCAAAACATTATTTATTGATTGTATATTTCTTGGAATTGTATTTCCACTCATGTGTGTGGGCCTTGCTAGAGGTATATGCTAGTACATGGGTTCCTAGTGAAGTGTTAATGTGTGTATGAAATGAGAACCTTTTTAAGAACGTGTTGGGATCTATAGTGTCCTGCCAAGGATCCCTCATAATGAGGACAAAAAATGCACTAAAACACACACACACACACACACACACACACACACACACACACACACACACACACACACACACACACACACATTTAAAGCCANCACAAAAACACACACACACACACACACACACACACACACACACACACACACACACACACACACACACACACACACATTTAAAGCCATTAAACATTAAACATGCTAACACAAGAACTCACAAAGCATGTACAACATATAACCTTATAGAATCATATGCAAAAATTACAAGACAAATTAGCCATGCAAATCATAGAGAAATAGTAGAAGACCACTCATACATCCAAGGGTTCCATGATGACCCACTAGCTTAGGTCCTATAAGAGCACCAATTGGGAAGGTTCCTACGCTAACTAATTATATGATTAATCATTATATCATAAGATAAAGATGATAATTCAACTAATTAAAACAACATGAAATAAAGGTCAAAATCTAAGCATCAAAACATAGACTAACACCCAAGATTATCCTGGACAGATATGTTGAACGTAGGTAGAGGCGCTAATATGCATAGGTGTCGATCCAAAATTAGAGACATTCATTGCGAGTTAGAATTTTTTTGGTGACTAGACTATCTCAGACCAAAGAGATAGAGGCATGGGTTTCTAGGTAGAGATTCCAATCAGTGCATACACTAGTGGAGAGATGAAGGTGCTAATCTAGAAGTCTCTACCAAACTTCAAGGTCTTTTGATCGGGCACTTCACCTTCAAGGACACTTATCCCAATCACTAGCTAACATACAATCCTACTAACATCAAATAATGACTAAACATCCACCAGGCCTACTCAAACACATCTATGTTCATTATAGTACACCAATGGAAATGTATCTATGTTAATAATTACCACATATATAAGGGCTGAGATCATAATAGAAGAAATACTCATCAAGCATGTCTGATACCAACACCAAAACACGTAGATCTCTACCACTAACCAAATCAAGGTTACATTAATACATTACAATGTTCAATTTAAATAGGAGGTCCCATATATATAATTAGATGAATACATAGCACATGACATATGTCCTAGAATATAACATATATGATAAAGATAAACAAGTGTACAAGAGATACTGTAGACACCCCAAAATGGACATACTTGCGACCTTACATTAAAACACTAATTTAGTTCTATTAATTAATAGGTTTTTAATCATTAATTAATCATCTATTTCTTCTAAATCCATTCCCAAATCATTTTAATCATTTCCCCAAAATTAATTAATTAAATAATTAATTTTATTTAATTAATTAACCTTAATTAATCAATCTTCATTAATTAATTAAATTCAATTTCCTAAAGTTTAAATTTAAATATTTAAACATATTAATTAATTCTTCTAATTAAATTAATTTCGCTCAATAATTCAATTCTAAATAAAAAAGAATTCAATTATCACAAGTTTGAATACATCAATTACAAAAATCAATTAACTATTCAAATAAATCCTTTCTCAAGTTCAAAAAGGTAACTCATGATCAACTTTCCAGTTAACTAAAACATTATCTCTTCTCTCCAAGTTGAAGAGGTGGAGTTTACTGGTTGCTTCTGAGTTAACTAAAACATTATCTCTTCTCTCCAAGTTGAAGAGGTGGAGTTTACTGGTTTCTCCTCAGTTAAACTAAAATATTATCTCTTCTCTCCAAGTTGAAGAGGTGGATTTTAATAGTTGCTCCTCAGTTAACTAAAACATCACCTCTTCTCTCCTAGTTGAAAAGGTGGATTTTACTGATTAATTCTCCAATTCCTTTTGATCTCAACTATTCATTATCCAATCTCTGGGATCAATCTGAACCATTCAAATCATTTTCTATATTATATATAATCAACCCTTCACAACCATTTGAAGGATATAAGATTTCAATATTTTGTGCACCCTTACTCTACAGGATTCTCATACAAAGCATCAATGCATTCTTGTGATCATAATCAATATCATTTTCTTGACACTCCCAAGTTAAAGACACCATCTATACCAATACTGAGCACCACACACACACAACATTTCAGAAGGAGTAGAGAGAAGCAATAGAAGCCTCAAGCACTATAGTTTGCATTCATTTGTTTTCCTCTATCTTTGCTTGTTATTTTATTGTTCGTGGATTTTTTCTTAGTATTTTTAATTTCCTTCCGCCATTGCAAATCGGTGTTACTAACCCCTCGTTAATTTGAGATTGAGAGTAGGATTGGATCCCCACATTTTGGTGAACCCGATGTGAATCGAACAGCCCAATAATCACTTGAAGACAACAAATAAAATTTCTTGGCCTCGGTCGTACGACCACAGTTTCTTTTTTCGTAATTTTTTTGATAAACTTGTAATTTCACAATTGACAAAATTTTGCCACAATTGGCAAAAATTTGCCGCAATCGACCGGTTTAATGCCGCAATCGATTTGTGTGTTTCATAATCATTTTTTGTATTTTGTTTTGTCTCTCTTTCTAGTATTTTGCCTCAATTGACTGATCTATTTTGCAATTTCTAGACGATTACCACAATTGATGGAATATTACCGCAATTAACAGTTGTTTATCTCAATTTCGTGGTAGAATTTTGCATTTGACAAAATTATTTTGCATCTAATGGAAGAATTTTGCAATTGTTGTGTTTTATCAATTTATTAATTAGATATGATTTTTTTCTCAATTTTTTTGCAGGAATAAGAAAATGACATATGGACAAAAGAATAATAAGATGAACCCCGGGTTTTAGATCACTAAGTTCAGCCATAAGGAGAACTGCTAACTATCACACACAACAAAGAGCAATCTTGAAAATTGTAGTAGAAGATCAAAGAAAATCTTTCAACATCTATCTAGATTCTCTCAAGCGTTTTGTAGATAAGTACAAGGTTACCATTAGCCTTAACAGTCTTAAAAATACCAAAGTTGTTGAATATTATTCATTTGATTTTTAGAATATTTTGGTACTAATCACTCTTTTGATAGCTTGTGGAGAGGAAACAGTTTAACAAAGCAACATAAAATCAACTCATTTCTCTTTTTGGTGCTTTAAAAAGAAAAGTGTATGCAAAACATCACAAACTCACTTTTCCAATTTGGTGCTTAAAATTTGACATGGTGGTTAATAATTGAACAAAGGCAAAAAAATCTTTGAATTTGGTGCATTAAAATTGGACAGGCATCTTCATCTACTTTGGCTTAAAACTGAACATGTGTGCATATATGGATGATAGCTTAGTTCACACTTGAAATTTTGGTCCTTAATCAATTAACCTTGTGTCTTGAGTCATTGGTGCACTTGCACAAATGTGTTAGATTAACAACCTTTATACTTTTTTAGAAAGGCATGTCTAGGGAATGCACTTCTTACTCACAGAATGACCTTAAACCAGTAATCCTTCTGATTGGTATATAATTAAGATGTGAGCCAAAGCTCCATTTTATATCTATCCAAGCTCATATGAGGTGTGTTGATGATATCCTAGATCTGGTGAAGTATCCCTAAGTAGCCAACATGGTCAACTAGGCTCTTAAGTGAGTCACACATGTACAAACTGATTGGATAGACTCCACATACCCTACTACAAGACATTAATTAGAGACCTTTCTATTTAACCTCAAAACAAGTGTCTTATTATAGTGCAAGGGGTTGGAGAACTACCCCCAAGATTCCCAACATGTGTTCCATGATATTGTGTTGATAAAAGAGATCTTTATTAGCATGACAACAATATCTAGGAATGACAAAAACATGGGCACCTACATTGTGGATCTCTGTGTCCTAGTAGTGTGACGATTGTTGTGTGAGCCAATGAATATCAAAGCATTGAGGAGAGGATGGACTTACTTTTCATGGAGATTTTGGAGAGAAACTTAGGAGGTGTGAGGGAGAGTTTGTAAGCATATTTCTTTAAGAATTTATAGATATCTTTGCTTTTGGGAGAAGGAAATTTTTTTGTGAGATTTTAAGTAGTTGAGAGAGAAAGGGAAAGGATTCCTAGGAGTACGAATCCGGCTATAGAGGAGGATGCTTTGCGAGATTCTCACATGTAGGATATCCTTAGAGAAAAACCTCCCCCATTTTGGGGAATGCATGGCTGTGCCACTACCGAAACATGGTTAATTGATTTGGAAATACTATTTTCCATGCACCTGTACCATTGTAACACCAAGGCTTGGTTTACAGTTATTCACCTTAGGGACTTTGTCCCTACTTGGTGAGAAATAGAGAAAGAGAAATTGCACATTGACATAGCCACCTTGTCTTGGTAACTATTCCTAGAAATCTTCTGAGCTTGGCTCCTATCCTACCACTGGAGGCGTGATAGAGCAGAAGAATTTCATAATTTAAGGTAGTTAACTATGTCAGTTTATGATTATGAATGATACTTTTTTGAGCTCAAGCCTTACTCTGGATATAAGGATGATGAATTCATGCTTACACAACACTTCCTTAGAGGACTCAATACTCAATTTTCTGGCCAAGTGCGGGTCTTCAAACCTCAGACCGTTAATGAAGCAGTGATCAAAGATTGTATTGTTGAACAGAATGAAGCCTTGGGTTTGGGAGGTTAGATGAATACCCAAGGGGGTAATGCCCCTCAATCTAGGTTAGGGTACAAAGGGAATCAATATCAGGGAGCATCTGGTCCTAAAAAGTACCCTCCCTCATCTAAGGCCAATCAGAACCCTCTAAAAAATAAATTCACATATAACAACAAAAATGGCGAGTCTCAGTCAGGAAAATCCCACAACTACCAGCACAACAAGTTCCATTCAAATTCTCAACCAGTGTAGAGTACCTAACATAATGCTAGCTGGGGTAGTTTTCAGTAGACAAGTGCTCATGGCTCTGGGAAGAATTTTGTTAGGAATATAGGATGTTAATCTTGTGGACAACACAGTCATATTATAGTAAATTGTCCTCAGAAGTCAACACCAGCATCTAGTTATAAACATGCCACTTTGGAACCCATTGTAGGGGACGTAGGTAGATCTCATAGGGTTTTTCCCATGTTGGATCAGAAGCAAGTAGAGAATTAGGGTTCAGTCATCAAAACTTCAGGTTTGTTAGGAGGTATTTCTACCACTATTTTGTTTGATTCTGGAGCTGCCGATTCCTTTATTTTGCCTTCTCTAGTTAAGCAATGTGGGATGACGATAGTAAGGTAGGAAGATAAGTGGCAAGTTGAGCTAGCCTCTGAGGCAAGTATAGCCTCTGACTCTTATGTCCAAAATTGTGAGTTAGCACTCAGAGCTTTTTCCACGCTTGTAGATCTTCGAGTAATTCCCTTAGGATCTTATGGGGTAGTCCTTAGAATGGATTGGTTAGAGGCTCACAAAGCCATCGTGGATTATAAGGAGAAAATAATCAAGTGTTCAGATGATGTAGGACAAAAGAAGAAATTTTTTTGGGTACATAAATCCATCTCCCTCTGTATGATATCCGCAATGCAACTCAAGCGGTGTTTGCGTAAAGGATGCCAGTTGTTTGCAGTTTCAGTTAATGACTTGGACGAAGGGGAAAGTAAAAATATAACACTTGATCACCCCTTATTATAGGAATTCATAGACATTTATCCCAAGGAGATACATGGAATTCCTCCTAAGAGAGACATAGACTTCCAAATAGAGCTTGTGCCTGGAGTAGAACCGATCTCTAAGGCTCCATACCGCATGACTACACAAGAACTTGGGGAACTTAAGTTGCAGCTAGAAGAAATTTTGGGAAAGGGGTTCATTAGACCCAGTGTATCCCCATGGGGTGCCCTAGTAATCTTTGTTAAGAATAAGGATGAGTCTCTTCAATTGTGCATAGATTATTATCAGCTTAATAAAGTCACCATTAAAAATCAGTACCCTTTCCCTCGCATTGATGGCCTATTTGATCAAATAAGAGGGGAAAAACTCTTTTCAAAAATTGACCTAAAATTAGGCTATCACCAACTAAGGATTCATGAGGTTGATATTCACTGTATGGATTTTTGTACCAGGTATGGTCACTACGAGTTCACAGTGGTACCATTTGGGCTAACTAATGCTCCCTCTCTATTTATGATCTTGATGAATCAGGTTTTCAGAACCTATTTGGATAAGTTTGTGATAGTTTTCATGGATGACATCTTAGTGTTTTCAAAAAAAATTGAGGAGCATGAAGATCATCTTCGCCAAGTATTGCAATGTTTAGGAGAAAACCAAATTTATGCTAATCTAGAGAAATGTGAGTTTTTCCAGAAAAAGGTTAAATATTTGGGCCATGTTATTTCAGGTAATGGCATTTCTGTTGACCCGACAAAAATTTAGGCCATAGTTGAATGGCCAACTCCGAATAACATCTCTAAGTTCCACAGCTTCATGGGTCTAGCGGCTTATTACCATTATTTCGTCAAGGGATTTTACCAGATAGCTCACCCTATCACTTTCTTGCAGAGAAAAGGGAAGAAATTTATTTGGTCATAGAAGTGTGAGGCTTCCTTCCAATGTTTAAAATAAAAGTTGACCAGTGCACCCATCTTGACAGTTCTGGAACCCTCACAAAACTTTGTGGTTTGTACTGATGCTTCTCTACAAAGGATTGGGGCAGTCCTTATGCAGGAAGGACAAGTTATTTCTTATGAATCTTGAAATCTAAAATACCATGAACTTAACTATCCCACCCACAAACTCAAATTGGCAGTTGTTTTCCATGCCTTAGTAAAATGGAGACACTTCTTGTTGGGGCAGAATTTTGAACTCCATACAGATCACCGTAGCCTTCAATATATTTTCACTCAGCCTAACCTCAATGCTAGAAAATGCATGTGGATGGAATTCTTATGTGAATATGATTTTGAGGTTAAGTATATCGAGGGAAAAATGAATGTAGTAGCCGATGCTCTCAGTTGGGGTAGGCATGGTTTATCAGTGCTCTCCCTCAGCACAGACTTGGGGAACTGAATCCAATAATCCCTCACTACTGATCTATGGTATAAAGAGCTTAAAGAAGAACAAGAATCAGGAAGGCCCCTAGAGGGGCACTTCTCAAGATATTCATTGGATCCTAGTGGGCTTCTAGGACACCAGGGTTGAATTTATGTGCCTATATCTGGTGACCTTCACATAGTTATCTTAGCAGAAAGCCACAAAATGCCTTATTCAGCACATCTTGGAAAGAAGAAATTTTTTTCCGACCTACGCTAGTTGTACTATTAGTCAAGGATGAAGAGGGATATAGAAGATTAAGTGGCAAGGTGCCTAGAGTGTCAGAGGGTGAAAGCGGAACATCAACATCCAGCAGGGCTCCTTCAACCCCATCTTGTTCCAGAATGGAAATGGGACATTATCTCCATGGATTTTATTGTAGGACTTCATGTTACCCCACGAAGACATGATGCTATCATGGTTACAGTAGATAGACTTACCAAGGTAGCCAATTTCTCTCCTATGCAATCCTCATACACAACAACATCAGTAGCCAGAATATTTATGAAAGATGTTTTGAGACTTCATGGAATTCCTAGAAAGATTATTTCAGATTGAGATCCAGTTTTTACATCCTCACTTTGGACTTCCCTTCAGTAGGCATTAGGGACTCAGATCAACTTTAGTTCAGCCTATTATCCAGAAATCGATGGGCAGACCGACTGGGTTTATCAGGTTCTTGAAAATATGCTCAAGATGTACGTCATGGATAGGCAAACCCTTTGCAAGGATTACTTATACTTGTTGGAGTTTTCTTATAATAATGGATATCATAGCTCCATCGGCATGTCCCCATTTCAGGCCTTGTATTGCCATCCTTGCCACACCCCTTTGAGCTGGGATTGATTGGAAGACATGGTACTTCTTGTTCCTTAAATGTTGCAAGACATGGAGCATAAGGTAGAGTGGATCATGGAGCACATTATTGCAGCTCAGGACAGATAAAAGAAGTATGCAGATGCTCACAAAACTGATGTACATTTCTTTCTCAGAGATAGTGTTTCTTACGGTGCGACCGCAAAAGAGTCCAATCCATTATGGAAAAGGCTCCAAGATGGCACCCCAATTTGTTGGTCCTTTTGAAGTCCTAGAGAGGATAGGACCAGTTTCTTATCGACTTGCCTTGCCACCTAGCCTCTCTCATATTCACGATGTATTTCATGTTTCTGTACTTAGAAGATATATTCCTAATTTGACTCATGTCCTAGACTGGAATGCTTTACAAGTAGCAAATGGGCAGCTGGCTTTGGATCCCATGCGTATTCTATGACAATAGACTCTAACCCTAAGGGTTCACACTATAGATTAGGCAACGGTCCAATAGGATCCTAATGATGAGGCCTCAGAAACTTAGGAGGATGCTGCTAAACTAAGAGTTAACTATCCTTATATATTTGTAGGATTCCAGGAGTAAGCCTAATTCTAGGGGGGAGGATGTAATACCCTCTCAGATGACTATGCTATTAATTTAGATTGGAAATTTTGACATAAACTATATGATTATAGTTGCATACACTTTGATAGATATAGATGATGATATTCTTAGCTAATGTCTTGATATATGCATTTATGATTAATATATTTACTAGGAAAGAGTTATTTATCTTCTACTTGTTTATGTAATAAGGAACTAATTCAAGAAATTGAATTCTAATCTTTTCCATTTATGATGCTCCATATGACTGATGTGTTTTCATGATTCAGGACGAAGTTGTAGTTACTCACTTAGCTGAGGTCCACACGATTCATCGATCCTGGTCATCTGTCTGCAATTTATTATGTAGTATATATATATATATATATATATATATATATATATATATCCTTGCACATGTATTTCTTCTCAGTGATGTAGTATTGTAGGTACCGAGCATCATCTCCATCTGGCTCCACAGGTCTGAGCATGCTCTCAAAATCCTTGATCATTGATTGTTATGGAGATAACACCAATCCCGGAAGATTAAGCCTATCCCTGATCCTTTTCCCTAGGTTGGGTCTTTTTGGATTTGTCCTTTGGTTGTGGATTGGGTCCGATTATGTTAGCTTGGTGTTTTAAGTTGATTATTGTGGATATTAATTATAGTCCCTAGGACTAGGTGATTATTGATTTGTGTGGAGATTCTCTCTGTACTTTATGGAATAACCATCTGTTAGTAATAGAATGTTTGTCCTATGAAATTTAAATACATTATAATAAGCTTTGTCAAGTGTATTCATAAATGTATATTTTATAATAATATTTACATGGATATATATACATGTAGGCATATGGGTGCACACATATGCATATATTTATATATATGTGTGTTTATGTATTTATTCATATATATATATGTCTTTTTATTGAATTGAAGGAATTAATTAATTATGTGTATTTATAATCAAATCAACATCATTCTTTTGATGGCAATGGAGGTAATTACTATTAACCCTTTTAGGGGCATAGTAAGTAAACGTAATCTAAGAGTGAAAAGTAAATATACATATTAGGGTAAAAGTAATTACCTAAATCTTCCTTAAATATAGAATTAAATAAAGATGGTAAAGATATTAAAGAACTTACGGGAAAAATATGCATATTAAATTTATCTAAGAACTAATAAGGCTTCAACTAATAACCAATATATTGTTGTGGATGGTTGCATCGGTTAATTTTTCCTGTGCAAGAACTCCCACACCATATTTATGAAAGGAGGATTGTAGAGTAGGGAGTTAGGAAGAAAAAAATAATTGGCATAAGGAAATTCTCAGCCAGAAATTATTGATAAAGTTGGTGCTAGCATTCAGAAGGAATCTCTGTGAATTGAAGAGCTTGAGGAAGTTTGGAATTGGCTAGATTGGGCTTGGAGCTTCTTCCAAAGGTTTCTCTGTAGGACTCTAGGTAGGCTCTACCCTGGAAGAGAATCCTTTTCATATGAATGTTGTGTTTGATGTGTGTGCTTTACTTGTTTTTATTGTTTTATTTGATCAGAGGAAACCTTTAATGGTTGTATTGCTATATTACTTTCCTGCATAATTGAGTGGTTGATGACTATATTAATGATAGATAATGAAAGTGTATGCTTGGGTCATCTATCCTTCGTTATGATTTTTTTCTTTAAATGTGATGTCTTATACCTGGAGCCTTCATCCGTTGATGCTTATGAGTTATAGTAGACTTTCTCCGTTGTTAGAATAATATGTCATTGATGTTATCCTACTTTACCTTGTATCCATTGGTGGGAATAAGATAGACTTACCTTGAAGGTAGAATGGGTTTGAGGGTTTCCTTGGAAGGATAACATAGGGATCTCAGTTGGGTATCCCTCCGATTCTTCTTCCTAGGCCTCCATCTTACCCAGTTTTACCCGAAAGTCCAATCTGCAAGTTGCTACCTCTAGAATGCACAGTCCTTTACCATCTACGTAGGTCTGGGCTCCATTTGCATAGGTTTCATGACCATCTGCACAATATTAAGGCCCAAGTACATAGGTATTGACCATTTTTGCAGCTTGAGCCCCCATCTGCGTAGCTTGAGGCCCATTCTATGCAGCTTCAGACCCCATTTGCGCAAGACCTTTCCAGGCTGATTTTGAGGGTTTCCCAAAGGGTTTATGGTATTGTTTTGACCCAGGGATGACCCTAGGGGGTTTTTAAACTTACAGGACACTTAAATTTCATATTTTATTGTGTTTAGGGTATTTTGAAACCTTCTGAAGAGCTTTGGATCATTCTGGGAACCCTGATTAGGGTTAGGGTGTTCAGTGATCAAGGGAAACTTTTGTGTCTTCTTTTATCTTCCCATTTTGAGGTTGTTAACTCTTGTGTACCTATGGTAATTATATTTATGTTCATTGATGATGCTTGTTAGTGTAAGACTAGAAAAGGGGTTAGAAAGCATATCTAGGTAACCACAAATCCTAACAATATGCTATCCTAACTAATCTAACAGTAAAACCATTTGAAACAAGAGCTGAAATATATGCAAGATAACAAAAACAAACCCCATTAAAATGTAGTTCTAATGGTCTCCTTTCTTCTCACATAGTGGTTGATATGTTGCTCTTTGATAAACACAATTTCACAAAGAACTTGAAAGCTTGGATTGATAATGAGAATTACTAGGAGATAGTGGTTCTTGAAGCTCTCAAGAATCTCGTGGTTAACCTTGAATGAGAAGAATGCATCCAATTTTATAGAAAATGAGAGAAATTTAGGTGAGATTACACAAAATCCTTGCATAAATACATATTTTGGTTGGTGAGATGCTTGGAAGCATGAAATGGGGGAGAGATATTGAGGAGATATTGAAAATATTTGTGAAGCACCTTAATAGGGATGAGAATCCTCAATTAAGGGATATGATATTTAGGT
>MU223797.1:1778799-1801958 GCA_018584345.1 Thuja plicata
AAAGACCTAAGTGCTTTTAAATTAAATTAATCCCACCCCCTTTAGCTAATACACATCAAGGGAATTAAATATTATTTGGTTATTTGAATGGATTATCCTCACTTGAATTTAATAATTCAAACAATGTCAAAAGCCACCCATGTGGCAATAATTCATTTATTTAATTAAATAATTCCTTCATATTTGTCTCACCTTCCTCCATGAAGATGAAGAGTTGGCCATTTCTTCCCAAGAAACTCTTCATCCTCTCTTCAGGATTTTCTATATTATGGACCTTCTTTCCTTCATTTGAGGAGAGCAATTTTTAGAGTACCTAAACTATAGTGAATTGTTGTCTCAATTATCTCATATTTCCAAGATTTTATTGCATATTTAGTGTAATCTCATTTAGCTTAATGGCATTCTTAATCTCAATTTAGTTTGTTTATTTATCAAGTAGCTTAATTATGTTATCTCTTTCAAGTTTCTTAGCTTAATATCTGCATCTTCATTCCTAGATTACAATTGCATCTTTCATATAGAATAAATTTCATTTCAGTTTTCAAAGGTTTCAAATCCTCCATTTTAGCAATGGTCTATGGTTGTTGGCTCTCATTCTGAGAGTAATTAAACACCCCAACTAAATAGGAGGCAACAGGCCAATTCGATCGATATTGTGGAATGAGAAATTCATGTTCATCTTCGTGATTCAATGATTGAGCAATGACTATGTTGTGTTGTGGCTGTTTTAGAGGTCAACATTTAGACACATACATTTTGGCGCCCACCATGGGGAAAAAAATTGATTTCTGACCTCACTCTGAAAAATTTTCTGACAAAATTCTGTACTCTATCATACGTCTGTACTTTTCTATGTATGAATTATCATGCAAGAATTCTAAGGGTACCACGTGAAGTTGTTCTTTCATTAGAAATCTATCGCATGACAAAGCACTTTCTCACACTAGCTGTTGCATTTCCTCACATGAAGCCTTGTACTTCCTCACGTGAGACTTGGTGACAGTCTCTAGAATTTCACAGTTTCTGCAATTACTATTACTGTTTTCTTGATTATTTTTACATGTTGCTATTTTTATCTCTCTGATTTCTCTGACAGCATAAAAATGGGCTTCAGGTCACTTGATGAAGATATAAACTTGCTAACGGTTAGCTTGTAGGACGGTTGTCAAAGATAATTTTAAAATGGTGTGATTGTTTATTGCTTTCATCACATAATATAATTAGGGTCTTGTTAAAATTTCTTGGGAATCTTGATAGAAAAATAGGGGAATAGGCTCTTCATTACATGAAAGTGATGCCCATGGATGAATCTGAGACCCAGATGTTGATAACATGATGGAGACCTAGGGAAGCAAGGAAAGGTAACAAACCTTTAGCATGTTCCCTTGTCAGGGGATTATGCTCTTCTCTCTTTGAGAGAATCAGAAAAACCCAAAATCTTGTGAATTTGTTGGAGGAGAGTTAGATCGGTGATGAATATGTCTTGTGTGTTTGGGTAAAGTGAAGAGGTAGAGAAGTATGCTCTTCTCTCTTTGAGAGAATCAGAAAATCTAACCCTCGAATCCGAGCCAAGTTTTGTGTCACCTTTAGAGGGCTTGCCAGAAGTTGAACCTCCGGGAATGACCCAAGTGAGTACACACCTATCGCCGGTGATTCCACCTCACTATAATAAAGTATTCTTTATCAATTCCAAAGTCTCCAAAGCCATGGTAACTTCTTTCTTATGATTTTGACTATCATCTTGAGAAAGCCTTGTCTATTGTACAGAGCGGCGCCGCTCCCATCCCTGCTTGTGGGGGTGTATGACTTTCAAGTGTTGGTGTGGTTGTGAGGCCCAAGCCCTGTATCAGGAAAACTGAAGGTTATTATGAACAAAAGCCCACTAAAAAATTTCTTAGTTAGTTGCCTACCCGGATCACCTCCGAAAGGAGACATAATGTTTGCGCAGGGAGGGGGAAGAATCTCTCCCCTAGATTGTCACCATAAGTATGAACCTGGACGCTTGAGAATGGTATATGATGCTAGCCCCTACTTTAAGGGTAAACTTTGAACATATATTATTTAGTCCTTGGAAATACCAAAAACACGGGTGCCCTCTAGGGGGTGACACGGCTGTGTGAGGTGCATACATACACATAAGCAGTGAGGCATGGATTTTGTCTTCTCTACCATTTTTTTTGTAGGGATAACTAAGTGCTTGTTTCGAGTCTTAAACTATCCAATCATGATTAAAGAAAGACTCCCATGATTCTTCCAAGTTGCCTTGTCCTTGGTAGAACTATTTGTGACTACTTCTTACATCACTATTGCTTGATTAAAACTTTGTGCTTGTTAATGATTGCTTATCACATTCATACTTGATATTGCTGATGTGAAGTGTCATAAAACTGTTCTAAATCTAGAAATTTTTTCAGAGAACAATCCTGACTGTGTCTCAAAATCTGACTTTTGTCTCAAAAACTGAGTCGATTAGTCAAAACCTTGAGTTTTCTTGCTCGAGATTCCAGAAACTAAGCATTTCCTCGCATGAGCTTTCATTTTCTCACACGCAGTTAAGCATTTCCTTGCGTGAACCAACACTTTCTCATGTGAGTCTATACCCTGGTGTCCCAAAATAGCGAGCTATTTCTCGTTGACTGATGAGTTTTTTTTTCCTGATCTAATTTTTGTCTGAGATCTGATTGCCTATTTCCCTGTCATCTACAGTCTAAAACTAATTGTCTTGAGTTGCAAACCGACTGATTCTTGCTCAAACTCATTTTTTCTCTTTGTTCTCTATCCTACCTTTCTGTGCTTTTCTACCTTACGACATGATAGTCACATCTTGGCTATTCTAGCTATATTCTTGATGATTCGTACCAGGTGCATTTCACATCTTGGCTGTTCTAGCCTTTATCTCCTTTTTTCTATTTCTAGAGAAAAATTTTTGAGTTGGATCCTAAGTCATCTCTTGTTTCATCTTCATCTATGCCTGTTATGACTAGAAGCGGCAACATATTTTTCATTCGTGGTTCTGGAATAAGTAACAGTAGATCTCGTAATCAAGGAAGAGGTCATTCCAAACCTATTGTTCAAGCTAATAGTCAAGAGTGATCCTCATGTTCTTCCTCTCCATTTAGTATAGATCCCAGTCTAAATCAGAAACTGGTGTTCCAGTAGTGCTATAATCCCTTGTTTCAAAGACAACCTAAACTATTGTTTCAAGATCAACAGAACTCATTTCTTCTAGATCAACAAAACTTTGGAAGGTCGCTTACTTGGGTTGATCTTCTTGACAATCCTCGCTACCTTATTGATCCTATTGATCCTTGTGAACCTATTGATGCTTCTAAACCCATCAACCCCTTTGACTAGCCAAAAGTTACATTGGCCACAAACTCTCGGCTCGATACACACACTCACACTGAACCTGGGAACATGGCACAATCCCACATCAGCAACATGGGAGGTCCTTTTGACTTCCTACAAGGTCAATACAGTGAGGCCCATGTTCAATCTCAAAATGATCAGGATCAACAATCCCAAGCTGATCAGCAAGTACATCACCATTGCCCTCCTCCACATGAATAGAGTCAAGATCAGAACCCAAGCATTTATGAGATCCTCGGTAATGATGATGATCCGATAACTCAAAATGACATAGATTATACGAAATCTAATAAGGGTCTCATCAAGATGATGGAAATTCTCCCTGCAGAAGATAAAGAGAAATATTTTCTAGAATTGGCAAACCAAGGAGTTAAGCTACCCCCAGATTTCAAAGTGGAAACACTTGTGACAAAAAAGGAAGAGACTAAGATTACCAAATTGCAAAAGATGATTCAAGATATGCAAAACCAAATTATCCAACTTGTAAAGGATAAGGATAAACCCGCACAACAATTCACGATGGAGAGTATTTGTCCTTTTCCTTTTGATAGGAGTCTTCATATGCTACCTTTTCCCAAGGGTGTAGAACTCCCTAAGTATGATAAATATCTGGTTACCAACGATCCTTAGGATCATCTGAGAGAATTTGGGGCCCTATCTATGGAGTTCATTCATGATCAAACTTATTTAATGCATCTCTTTCCCTGAAGTCTGGGTGGACCTGCCATGGAGTGGTTTTCTTGACTACCCACCAGCATTAAGACTTTTGATGAGATTGCAAATCTCTTTATCCAACATTATTCTCACAACATACAACATCCTGTCAACATCAGGGACCTTTGCAATCTCAATTAGAGACAAGGGGAGCCATTCCTGACATTTCTCCAGAGATGGAGACAGCTTGGCATCAAGTATCCTCGTAAAATACCCGAATCTGAGAAACTCAACATCTTCTTGGACAATCTCAATCCTGATTTTGGGTATCAGATACAGCTTCAAGGTCCCCTCAATTTTGACAGCATGATTAAGCAAGCTATGATGATAGAGGCATTTATGGTTAAGAAAGGGGAATTGACTTTGCACAAAGACAACAAACAAGGTTCCTCCTCTTCCAAAAAAGATAAAGGGAAGTTTGTCAACAAGAACAGGGACATTGTGAATGATGGAGTGGTTGGTAATGTTACCCTAACTCCTTGAAAATCAGTTTTCAATCTTACTTCTAGCATACAAGTGATCAAAACTACTGAAAAGGCTGCAACAAACACTTTGCTGCCTACTAGATTCTCTAGCAACAAACCTTGGGTCCCTCGACCCAAGCATGAATTCACTTCCTTGGGAGAACCACTTGATGTAGTTTACAAGACTTTGGTGCAAAACCAGGTTCTCACTCCTTTGGACAAGCATCCATATGATCTGCAACCATGACCCCATTGGTGGAACGACAACGCATACTGTGACTATCACAAGAACAAGGGTCATAAGACTTCTACTTGTCTTCAGTTGCACCATAAGATCCAAGATCTGATTGATAATGGTGATATTGTTGTGGATAATCATAATGAGAATTTTTATCACCAGGAATTTAAAGATCCCTTTCCTCCTCACAAGAAAGGTGAGTCTTCCAACACTAAGAACAACAATGCCAAGGTTAACTACACACATACCACTAATGACAATGTCATCAACATGATCAAACGTGTCAAAGTTGAGTATTGTGATGTGATTACTATCAAGGGGAGCGGGGATGCTCCAAAGTCTAAGACCCCGTTTGTCTTGAGAGGCCCTGGGTCTCACTTGTCTGAACTTGAATTGTCTCAAGATTGTGCAAATGTCACTACCAGATCCCGCACTAAGATCACTCTCAAGGGTCCTGACCCTCCTACTACTACATCCACACCAAAGAAACCCATGGATAAATCTATTGTTGGACCTACCAACAAGACCATGAAAGTGGTCCCCACACCTTCTACTACTAATTATAGCACTCTCGACCAGCTACAAAGAACCAACACTCAAATAACCATCTTTGAGCTGTTGAAGATCTTGCCTGCTCATAGGCAGATTTTGGATAAAGTCCTCACAGAGGCTAACATCCCCAAAGACATTAATCTTGACTAGTTTCAATCTATAGTGGGTCACTTGACTTCACCGCACTATCTATCTTTCTCAGAAGAAGATGACCATTCGGTCAGCCACCCACATAACACTCCTTTGCATATAGAGGTCATGATTGGCCAAAAGCGCATCTGCCACGTCCTTATTGATAATGGTGTTGGCCTCAACATATGCTCTGCTCACTTTCTCACTCAGCTAGGCTATGGTGAAGATCGCATAGATTCCTGCAAGAAAATTACTATCAAAGCGTATGATGAAGAAGAAATAAAGTCAAAAGGTTTAGTTGTGCTACCTATTCGGGTTGGACCTGTTGAAAGAGATGTCACTTGTCAAGTGTTGCACATTCCTCTTTCTTATAACATCCTATTGGGAAGACTGTGGATCCATGAAATGCAAGTGGTTCCCTCTACATATCATCAGTGTATCAATTTTCCTTTCCACAACGCAGAAGTGACAGTTCCTGCTAATATGAGCTATTATTGTAATACACTCACACAGTTAGCTAATAGTTTTGTTCCTACTAACAAAGAATCCATAGAATTCAATGATGCCAAGCTTAGAGACATGGAACAGACTTTGAAAATCAAAGACATGGGTATGGGGGGTATCAAATAGAACTTGTGCTATCATTAGCAGCTCTACCTCCGTCTCCTCGTTCTTACGGGAGACCTTCTATGAACAATAAATCTTCTACTACTCCTCCAGAAATAGTATATGATGGTGCCTTTGTACATGCTTCAACACCATTAGAAGATGAAGATGAGGAAAGAGCTGTTAAAGCTTGGTTTTACAAAGGAAAGGACATATCTGAACAGACCACCCTAGCTCCTGAAATAGATCCCAATAGTGAAGGTCTTAAAATCATGAAATGCTTTGGATACAAAGGGAGTGGTCCAATAGGGATAAATGGTAATGGGCTAGTTGAACCTTTTAAAGCTATGGGTCGAAGGATGAAAGATACAACTAGTTTAAGCTTCAAGAAAATCTCATTCCATCTTGGGATTAACAAATTTGTATTTGAATCTGAACCTGGACCAGAACCAGAACCTGAGGGCACAGCTATAGTGGACACCTTAGAGGATTGCTCCGACAAGGATTACTTTCCTTGTCCTATTCCTCTAGATATGGAAACATTATTTGCTAAGCCAGATAACATCATAACACATGTGAGTATAGCCAAGGCTGGAAATGACTCCAATGGCACTATTCCATTCACTTCTCTGACATACAAATAACGGAAAGTGTCACAAGACCCTGGTTTCCAGGGTGAGCTATACATACCATCATAGTTTCAAGAGTAGTTTGTGCAATAACAGGTTGGTGTCACAAGAACTCTCAAGCCTTCATGGTGCAAACATCCCAGTAAGATTTCAGACATAGATTCCCATGAATATGAGTTTGGCAGTCTTTCAGAAGGATCCTTTGATAGGAATGTTGATACTACACATACATTTGAAAACCTTCTTGACATAGGTGAAGGTTCTAGTGTAAGGTCTGATGAGTTTGATTCCATAGATGTTAACATGTCTTGTACTATGGTCACTAGGAGTCAAAGGGATTCAAATACACCTTTGGATGAGATTTCTCTAGGTCTCAACTTACTAGTTCACGCTTTCTATGATTATACTGTGAATGCACTTGAACCTCTCACTTCTCTCTCACTCCAACATCCCAAGCTAATAGACTGGAATTACCCTTCCTCATCCAATGAAGTCCTCACATTCTAGAAAGACTATGCTCTAGCCTCTTATGTCCACATTGTTGAACCTATAACATCCTCCACTAGCGAAGACAATGTTAGCATGAATGAAAGTGATTTCAAGTATCTTATTAATAAAATCAAAAGAAAAAAAATAGGTGCTCTGACGGTGAAAACCACATTGTGGCAGTGTCAGAGCCAAAAAAAGTAAAAAGAATAGACATATTCAAAGGTGAAAACCTCTCTGACGCACCTGAGGATGAGATACTTGATGTGATTCTGATTCATTTCTAGGAACAATCATCTATGCTAATTAAGCCGGCTCAGCCAGTAAATTTGGGTATAGAAGAACATCCACACATTATTCATGTGGCTAAATCATTGTCTGCAGAAGAACTTAAAGAATTCACAGGTTTCTTCAAAGAAAAAAAGATAAACTTTGCATGGACATACTCTGACATGCCTAGTGTAGATCCTGATCTTATCATGCATCACCTGTCAATAGCTCCTAGAGTAAAACCAATCATGCAAAAACTTAGAAAAATGCATCCACATGTGGCTCTACTTGTCAAGGCGGAATTAGAGAAACTCCTAAAAGCTGGATTCATCAAAGCAATTGACTATGCAGAATGGATCTCCAACATAGTTCCAGTGTCGAAGCATGAAAAATCTATCAGATTTTGTACATACTTCAGGGACTTAAACAAGGCATGTCCAAAAGATGACTTCCCACTACCCAACATTGATATGACCATGGATATGATAGTAGGGTATGAAATGTACTCCCTAATGGATGGTTTCTCTTGGTACAACCAAATCAAAATTGTGCCAGAGGACCAAGAAAATACTACTTTCACTTGTGCATGGGGCACTTTTTTGCTGGAATGTTATGCCTTTTGGTCTCAAGAATGTTGGAGCCATGTATCAGAGAGCAGTCACTACTATATTTCATGATATGATGCACAAAATAATGGAGGATTATGTTGATGACACCCTTGCAAAAATCATGGACAGGAAGGCTCATCTTACTGATCTAGGCCCTATACTAGATCATATGGAAAAGTTCAAACTACATCTCAATCCTAAGAAATGTGCATTTGGAGTAACTTTCAGAAAATTGTTTGGTTATATCATCTCCGCAAAAGGTATCGAGGTGGATCCTGAAAAGGTGCAAGCTATCATGGAAATTCCTCCACCTCACAATATTAGTCAAATGAGATGTCTTCAAGGTTGTCTTCAGTCTATCCAGCGCTTCATCTCACAGCTAGCTGACAAGTCACAGCCATTTACTAAGACTCTACATAAAGGTGTGACCTATGAATGGAATAATGAATGTGAACAAGGTCCTCAACAAATTAAACAATATCTGGCTAATCCATCTATATTAATGCCTCCTATTCATGGGAAGCCATTAATATTATACATCTTAGCTACAAAAACATCTCTGGGTGCTCTATTGGCCCAAGAAGATCAGAACAATAAAGAAAGAGAAATCTATTACATCAACAGAATGTTGGTCTCCTATGAAATGAATTATTCTGCCATTGAAAAAGCTTTCTTGGCGGTGGTGTTTGCTTCCCAAAAGTTATGACATTACATGCTTGCTCACACTACAAGGCTCATTGAAAAAATTGATCCATTAAAGTACTTACTCAGCAAAGCTGCCCTCATGGGTAGATTAGCTAAGTGGGTCATGATACTCAGTGAATTTGACATTGAGTATGTGGAAAGAAAAGATATCAAAGGGCAAGAAATTGCAGATTAGTTGGCTGAGGAACCTATTGCAGACTATCAACCATTAAGGATCGATTTCCCAGATGAGTCCATCCTTCTTCTCACACATTAGGCATTGACCATGTTCTTTGATAGATCATTCACACAGCATGGGTCAGGTGCCAGAATCTTGTTCATTACACCTCAGCGGTATTCATTACCAAAAGCTTACAAAATGTTGTTTCCTTGCACAAATAACACTGCTAAGTATGAAGCCCTGATTAATGGATTAAAGATCACTATTGAATGGCATGTCAATGAGCTAAAGGTCTTTGGATATTCACAGTTGGTTATCAATCAGGTGAATGATATCTACCAAACAAAAGATGAAAAACTGGTGCCTTATAAAAAGATGGTTGATGATCTCAATAAATACTTTGCACACTATACTTTCCAACAAATTCCAAGGGAAGATAATAAAGCAGTCGATGCCATGGATACTCTGGCTTCCATGTTACAAATGCTAGAAAATGACTTCTGACATGAATTCCTAGTGGAGACGTTATGTTACCCTACTTATAATTCCCCTGAATCCTGGATGATCTATTTAGTCATTGGACATGACTCATCCTACTACCACCATATTTACTCCTGCCTTCATGACCAGAACATTCTAAACACTTACACCCAAAATGAGAAATGTCACTTAATCTGTAGTGCTTCATGGTTTGTCATCATAGCTAACAACTTATATAGGCGAGGTCTAGATGGTACCCTCCTTAGGTGTTTAGAATCCAATGAGGCCAAGCGTGCATTAGTAGAGGTGCATGAAGGCGTCTGTGGGTCTCACTCAAATGGCCTGACACTGGCTCGTAAAATTATTAGAGCTGGTTACTATTGGCCGGATATGGAGAAAGAAGTGACACAATTTTCTAAATCTTGCAAACAGTGTCGGCTTCATGGAAATCTGATCCAAGCTCTTGCCAAGGAGCTCATTCCTTTCGTCAGCTTTTGGCCATTTCAGTAGTGGGCCTTTGACTTGGTGGGTCAGATACATCCATCTTCTTCAAGGGGACATAAATTCATCATTACTACTATAGACTATTTTACCAAGTGGGTTGAGGTAGTGCCCCTCATCGTAGCTGATGGCAAGTTTGTGGCCATGTTTATACTGAACTACATCATATGCAGATATGGTGTACCCTCATCAATAATCACTAAAAATGGGGGGCAATTTAAGAACAAGGATCTAAAATAATTATGCACTAAGTTCAGAATTATTCAGCACTGGTCTTCTGTCTATTATCCCTAGGGTAATGGATAGGCAAAAGCTTCAAATAAGACTATTCTAAAGATCTTACACCGCATAGTACACAAATCTGGACGACACTGGCATCTCTAGATTAATCTAGCTTTATGGGCTTACCACACCAGTATACAGACACCAATAGGGGCCACACCCTTTTTCTCTAGTTTATGGTGCATATGTAGTGCTTCCTATTGAGGTTGAGATTCCTACCTTGTGAGTCTCTCTGAAGGGCCTCATTACTAATGATGATATCAGAATATCTCAGCTTCAAGAGCTTGAACTACAAAATGAACGTCAGAAACTGGCGTTCAATCATCTCCGAGCATATCAGAAGAGAATATCTAAAAGCTACAACAAGAATTTCAGACCAAGGGAATTCCAAATGGGTGATCTTGTCTTGAGAGAGAACCCTAAGAATCAACAGTAGCAGGTCCAGAAAGGAAAATTTGAACCAAGCTGGCTTGGTTCGTATGTTATCACTGTAGTATTTGGGTCTGGCACTTACCAGCTCTCTACCATAGAGGGGGAACAACTCAAAGAGCCTATTAATTCTCTTCATCTAAAGAATTTCTACAGTTGAGATGTCTTATGAATGCTCATGTACATACTCTACTATGAGAAAATCCTAAAAATTGTAAAATGTCCTGAAAAAATGATCATCTTAGTGAAAACCTGGCAAACAGGCACTTTGATGTATCTATTATCCTGGTGAAAACCTGGTAAACAGGTGCCTTGATAATACCAAAAAATTGAAAAGCAAAAAAAATACAAAAAAAAATCAAAAAATGAAAAATACAAAAAAAAAGAGAAAAATGTGCCATTGATGAAAATCTGGTAAACAGGCGTCATGGTAGCAAAAATAGAATTTTTGCCAAGATGGTGAAAAAATGGTAAACAATCACCTCTTTTTCTACAATGCTCTATCTATCGTGGCATCCCTTGGCTTTCTTACAATTTGCTCTCCTGCTTTCCTGCTTTAGTTTTCTCGCTCATGCATTCGCTCTCAATTATTTTGGAGATTTTTTCTCGACTTCACATGGATTGAAACTGGCCACACTCAGGGGCATCTTCCTGTTCTAGGTGGCATTGTCCTATCTTTTGGAGTCTCTCTCCTCTTCACATTAGTCACCAGTGGTTCTCACTAAGTCTGCCTGCTGATGCCTAGATCTCACGCCGATCTTTATACTTGAAAATCTTTCTCACGTCAGTCACCAGAGATTCTCACTGCGTTTTCCTATTGTCACTGTACTACTAAGATTTCTCACATCAACTCACTATCTGCATATTTGACATCAATCTGTTATAGTTGGAGTTATACCCAAATTCTCTATCTATCAATATCCAATCTTTGCATGCTTTGCTTTAGTCTATACATAGCTTTCAGTCTTTTCAAGATCCCACCTGACTTGACACGACCCCAATGTCATAGCTTGGGGGCAATCCACTTAGATTCATCCTCTCTATATGAGTCAAGTCATTGATAAACATTCATTACTTGGGGCATGGCTCCCCACTTTGATCACATCTTTGGTTTACACTTGAGTCAGTAATCTTGTCAGTTCTAAAGGACAACTATCTACTGGCAGAAACTGGAGTTTCTCAACACCCCAATCAAATAATGTTTTTCAACACTATCTTTGGAGACATTGGACATCACAATGTAAACATCTCTCAATAGCAATCAAACACATCAAACTCACAAGCACAACGGTGTTTTTCAACACCCCTAAAACACATGCACATTCATAAACTTTGAAACATGCTGAGCTATGATTGAATCTTTCTTTGTATGTTGTCTGTTCTCATGAATTTCATTGATATTTTCATTGTCTACTACTTGTGGGTGTGGTTTTGATGATGTGACAGTGCCAAATAAATAGGGTGTATGTGATAAGAGCTTCTGCATTAAGGTGGGAAAGCCTCACATCCCTTGATCTTGTTTATTTGTACGTCAAGGGGAGGTTGGAACTATCTCTTTGACTGTTATTGCTTTGTTCATTTACTTGTGTCCTCTTACTATATCAAACTGGAAATAATGTTTAGGTCATCTTGGCTTTTGTGCCCTGGCGCTTACATTCATTTCCTACATTTTATCTGATGAAAGTCATAATCATATTCTTATGGTTGCATTGGCGCCAGTAAGGATTGTATCAACTCCGATGTTCCAAAACTTGATGATGATAATTATGCAATGAGTCCAAAAACCAAGTCCTAGGGTTGCATTTACCTTAGGCTTGCATTCACATTTTAAGCTTGCATAGCAATAATTTTGGTTCTCTCTTCATTATCATCTCATTCTTCGAAGGTTCTCATCTTTTTTCTTGGATTCCTCTTGACTGCACAAGTGTCCAGTCCTTGCTCTTGATCTTTATTCATATTCTTTTGGTTAGTACCTATTGTATATTGCAATATCCTGCATGAGATGATTAGTATCATTGCATTCATTGCATTACATCCATTTCCACAAAAGTGCATTTCCATACATTCATTTGCATTTACATATCCATAAACATGTGCATCCATTATAAGCATAATTCAAATCATACATAGCATTTATCCATCTAACATCTATCATTGCATTACATTCATTCATACATCAATAAAACATGTGCATAAATATTTGCATATTCATTCATGGCATACATTTCTAATCTGTACATCTAATCATATAGGAAACATCTCACAAGACATGCAAGTTTAAAGCAATATATAAACAAGTACAATGATGCCAAAACTAAGCTCATATATATCAATCGATCAAGTGTGCAATGGTGCTACTCAAGCATAGCATATCAAAATGGTGGTACAATATGTATCAAATGTCTCATCTAGCCACTCCAACCTGGAGGAGGTGGAGGAGGTGGCATGGCCTACTGCTGAGGAGGTGGTTGTGGTGGTTCCTGTGAAGGTGGTCCCTGTGGAGTGGCCCGTGCCCCAACATACTCTAAAAATGGTGGAACTACGATCATGTATGCAACATAATTATAGGTTGACTAAGCAGCCTCATATCTCACCTCTGCCTATGCTCTAGCCAATGCCTCATGTAGTCCCCGGATCTCTCAATCCCACTCGGCCACCTGGGTCTCCTAGATAATCACTTGTGTATGGTAGTCATCCCGCTCCCTCTATACATGCCTCACTCTCTCCTAGCTCTTCCTGAGAGCCTCCTATATCTGTGCCATTTGTCCTCCTGCTTGTGGATTGGTTGTATCAGTATCCTCTCCCTTTAGAGAGTTATCACCTATCCTCTGCCTAGTGGACCTATCCTGAGTTCCACTACTCCCTGCACCTGCGTCTGCTCCCATCTATCTAGGAGGAAGAGGACTCGGCCGTAGTACTCTCTGCTGTTGTGTAGGCTGCTTTGGCAGTACCTACTATGGTGGAGGATGTACTAGCCACTACGACTGTTGTGGATGCTGTGGTGGCAGCTACGATACCTACTACTGCGTCGGTGGTTGTACCACCTACTGTACCTGTTGGCCCATGCTAACATGATCTGTGAATCTTGGGAATGGGTGAGCCAAGATGTGATCTCCGTATGTAGGTGTCATCCCTACATTCGTCACCCCTACTAAATAGTCCCACCTAGCTAGTGGTACCTGTGCATCTATCATAGACCTGCCTTGGTCTAGCTTCTGCTGCTAGCCCTTTTTTGTCTCATCGATGAATCAGGCATATGTGCAATGAATCAGGCATATGTGCAGTACTCCTGGGAGACATCCTGTGGTCTCCCAAACTGTCGTAGGAACCGTATAAGTAGGAAGTGCTCAATGATGTTGATGGTGTTCCTGATCAAAGGACGCGAGCAGAACATATGTGGTAGCTTGTGCCGTGCATCATCCCAAACCTCTATAGCTATCCTTGGCCTCCATATAACCACTACCATATTGTCCAGCTATGCCTACCACTGATTTGTCTTACCTAGCGATGGTTGAGTCATCAAACCTACATACTTATAAATGTATGGCTCTAGGGGCTGTCGAGTATCATGGAAAGTTGGCCAACATACGGGAAGGTGCTCCCAGGCCTAGATCTGTGGAACCCCAACTCCTGCCACCATGGTCCATGCGCTCTGATACACGATCTCATGCATGTCGTGGTATATCTATGCGAGTATGCACTCACCCCATCCGAACCTCACTACTGGCCTAGCTAACATCCGCTGTAGCATGAGTCCCCAGGAACACTCCAATCTATGCTGACCTCGATCCGACACCAGGTGGCAACTCAAGAACATCACCAAGATGACTACCAATGTGTGTCCTGCACCGTACATGCTCATCAGATCATTCCAAGAGATGGATTAACCCATCACCAGATCATCCTAGAAGATCGCTCTCATTTCATGTGTGCCTACCCTTGGCTAGATATCATACTCCACATGAGCCCCATAGAATGGTACTCTCAAGATCCTATATATGTCCTCAGGGGTGACTTTCATCTCCCCCTATGGCAAATGGAAAGTGTTCATCTCCAAATGGAAATGCTCGACAAGTGCACACAATAGATCATGATTTACCTAAATCTCAGGTACATCATGTAGATATGATAGTCCTAGCCAATTGAGATGGGCACTCTCAGCATCAGTCAGTCTTTGCACAAGCTCACCTATGACAGGATGGTGAGACCAGAACGCAATATCGGGGAAGTCAACCTGCAAAGCAAACAATGACATTTGATCAGTATCTCAACATGATTTTTTTTTTAAATTTATTTATTTATTTATTTTTCAAAGCAATAACAGCAAGTGAGGCTATAGATCTAGCCTAAACACAGTTCTGAGGCATTCTAATTGGTTGATTCTGCGACATACTAGATAACAACTTTATAGACTTCAAGTAGTTCCCATGCGAGGAAACTCTTTTCCTGTGCAGGCTTCTATTTCGTGAGAGACAGGATCTCTCTTCGCATGAGATATCAACATTGGGGATGAAATCTTGCATGACATCATGATGCACCTCGCATGAGCTCGCAGAGGGACCCCATGCGAGGAAACCCTAACCTGCGTGAGGAAACCATTTTCTCGCACGAGGGGCAAACTTGGCCAGCGTGAGGAAACTATTTCCTTGCATGAGAATTGACCTAATTGGACTTAAAGAGCTTTAAAATCATGCTAAAAAGATCTAAAAATTGATAAACATTTTAAATGCAAGATGGTTTTTCAATTACTTACAGGTGCGTTATACTCCAGTAGCCGGCTGTGTCGTCAGGAGCACTCGAATCAATGTGTATGCATGAGAATTCTATCAATATCAGCCTGAGGCCTCACCATCTCTAAAGTAAAAAGTGAATAATGATTTGAAAATGACCCCTCTAGGCCTTATATAGCTTTTGACCTAATTTTCAAAAGTGCTCCATTTTCCGCAAAAATTGCACCCTTGGCTAAATTGACCATTCTGAATCCATTTTCGTGATCGAAATTGAAATATGCTCTGACGCTTGTGCAGTCATCTTTCTAATGTCGCTTTCTTGTCAAAATCATCTCTCATCATCATTTTCTCAGCTTCTACAATCTTTTCCTCAAAAGTTAATTCTGGTCAAACTTGGTCAACTATGGTCAAACCTAGTCAACAGGACCTCCTGATCACTCTAAATTGATTCTTCCTTCTCTTGATCTATCTCTGAATTCCTATGGATCTTCAATCTTACTTCTATCTACAAGCTATCAATCATCTTTCTATTGTGTCATCTTTCGATTTCGCTCCCGAGGGGGTAGGATGATTGCTTCATTGAATCTTTTCACATCATTCTCGAATCCGTCCGATCTGAATCAAAATTCCCCATTGCTAGCGGCATCTCGTCACTTGGGGCATATTCAGTATTTCATACGTTATCATCAAAATTGGATATTCCATGATCTTGAATCTCTAGGGGCATCTTGATGCCTCACATCTTGTCATCTTTTCATCTATCTTTCTAGGTATCTGAGCAATCTAACTCGAATCCTCAAGGATCAAGCTTCGTTCTAGAGATGATTCTTTAAATCTCATTGGGTATTGGGGCAAGCTAACCCTAATTCCTGAAAGTCATGTTTCATTCTGAAGATGGCTCTCAAAAGGGGCAATCTAACCCTAATTCCTGAAAGTCATGCTTTGTTCTGAAGACAGCTCTCAAAATCTCTTTTCGACCGTTATCTGGGAAACCTAACCCAAATCTCAGAGGGATAACCTTCATATTGGGGCAATATAACCCTAATTCTGGAGATAGTCCTAAATCTTCATCAGCTATCAGTGGACATTGGGGAAATCTAACCCCGATTTCAATTTTCTCTCAATTGGTATTTGGACTGTTGTCTTCGCAATCTAACTTAGACTTCAAAGAATCATGCTTCATTTTAAAGATGGTTCTACTTCTCGATCTAGTCGATGTCTTGGAAACCTAACCTAGACTCCCAAAATCTTCATCTGTCACATCAAACTATTCTTTGAATCAATGTGTTGCGCTCACATCAATTCAAAGAGGGGCAAAATGTAATACCCCAAAATTGGCACCTTACAATTCTAATCAATTTTTGTGCATTTCTTTAAATTCTCATCATCAAAGTCCTATTGTACAAGGCAAATTCTCCTTCCTAATTGTCTTTAATTTACTTAGTCTCAAATGCAGAAAACCTAAATTTGTATAAATCTTACACCATATTTAATTCCTAAATTTTCAAGATTTATTAGCTAAAAATCCCTATGATTAATTAATTTAATTCTAAAGACCTAAGTTCTTTTAAATTAAATTAATCCCACCCCCTTTAGCTAATACACATCAAGGGAATTAAATATTATTTGGTTATTTGAATGGATTATCCTCACTTGAATTTAATAATTCAAACAATGTGAAAAGCCACCCATGTGGCAATAATTCATTTATTTAATTAAATAATTTCTTCATATTTGTCTCACCTTCCTCCATGAAGATGAAGATTCAGCCGTTTCTTCCCAAGAAACTCTTCATCCTCTCTTTAGGATTTTCTATATTATGGACCTTCTTTCCTTCATTTGAGGAGAGAAATTTTTAGAGTACCTAAACAATAGTGAATTATTGTCTCAATTCTCTCATATTTTCAAGCTTTTATTGCATATTTAGTGTAATCTCATTTATCTTAATGACATTCTTCATCTCAATTTAGTTTGTTTATTTATCAAGTAGCTTAATTCTATTATCTCTTTCAAGTTTCTTAGCTTAAAATATGCATCTTCATTCCTAGATTACAACTGCATCTCACATAGAATAAATTTCATTTCAGTTTTCAATGCTTTCAAATCCTCCATTTAGCAATGGTCTATGGTTTTTGGCTCTCATTCTGAGAGTAATTAAACACCACAACTAAATAGGAGGCAACAGGTCGATTCGATCGATATTGTAGAATGAGCAATTCATGTTTATCTTCATGATTCAATGATTGAGAAATGACTATGTTGTGTTGTGGCTGATTTAGAGGTCAACATTCAGACACATATACCTGTGCATTTATTCTATTAGCAAATTTGGATTCCTCTACTAGCACTCTGAATTTTTATGAATCTAAAAACCTTAGAGAGATTCCCCATTTCATGTAAATATCAGTGTACACATCCTAGGAAATAAAAAAGTTTTTTTGTGAATCTCAAAACATTAAAGATCACTACTCTTTGACAATTCGTCTATTGTTTAAACATTGATATTTCAAAAGTTCAGAGTATATTATCTTGATCCCATTATCTCAACTTCCTCAATCTCTATCAGTGACTTTGTCTCATATAAGGTAACAGTCAGAATCTATATCTTACATCACCAACATCTGAGATCAAGAGAAGTCAAAATTTGTCCCTAGAATTACCCTTGTCAAACATAACTCAGACTCTCCTTGAGATGTTATCCTTTTCTGTTTGCTTTATATCACTTATTTCAGTTCAAAACCTAGATAATATCACGTCTCTCATACCCTATGAATAACTTTATAGTAGGTTGAAGGCTAGAAATCAAACCAATGAATTCTATATTAACCAATTTCCCCCGTGGGAAAATGAGTGAGAGAATGACCCATTCAGAAACACTGATCTTGCTATTTAAATTGAGAATATGCATCCTATTCCTCATGGTCTTCATAGACCAACCATGTTTCAAGATTTCACGGAGGAGGAGATTGAATAAATAGATAAAGATGCCTATTCCACACAAGTAGTTAATGTTGTTGTGGAGAGAAACCCCAAAATATTCCTAGCCATGTTGATTAAGAAGGGATTCAAACTCCTCTTTGAATTTAATGTGTCAACAATATGGCCTGAGAACCCTCTAGCAGGACAAAGCACAACTCAACCCTCTCAAACGGATCCTGTGATATGCCAATTTTTTTCTTTTCCATCATCGACAACAACGACACCAGCGTAGACTATGTCAAACCAAAATAGCTCCGAAAATCAAGCTAGCACATCATCCACACAAATAATAATGGTCTCCCAACTGAGTCCACCCCTGGTCAATATTTTATCTCAAGCATCAGCCTCATGGACTTTTACATCAAACACTCATGCTATGTCATCAATTATGAAAACAAGCAACAACCCATTTGCGACTGATTAGACATTGCAGTCCATCCCTACTAGCTTTGGGCTAAATACTTTTCTCCCATAGAGGTCAGTCTCTATGGGTCCAACATTCAGTCAACATCCACCCAAGGCTACACCTTTATTCCTACAGGGAACCCAAAAACAAAAAAAAACCCAATAACAACAATCTTGGACCAATCAAATTCTCCAGTATTAGAATCACACACTAGGAAATCAATACAAAGTCCCAAGGAATAGATCATACATCCCAACACAAGGAACATAAATGAGAAGCTTATACTTACTACAACACAAAGATTTAATGCTGGGAACGTTCCCCAATCTCCAACAGACATGCTGATACAACAATTTCAAATTCTACAAACCCAAATGATGGACATGCAAATTTAGGGTAAAACCAAGTCCTACACAATAGATGATTTTTATCCATACCCTTTTGATCACTCATTGCACATGTCTTAGTTTCCCACTCACTTCTTAGTTCCCAAATTTAACAAATACAGAGGTAGTACCAACCCTATAGAGCATATAAGTGAGTTCTTTGCTAGATGCATTGAGGTTGCACATGAAAAAACTTACCTAATGCGACTTTTTCCATAGAGTCTAGCTGGACCAGAAATGGAATGGTTCTCACACCTACCCCATGGTATTCAGGATTGGGGAGAATTAGCCAAAAAAATTATTGCTCATTTTTATCATAACATTTAATGCAAGTTCAACATCAAGGACCTCTGTGACATTAATAAAAAAGATGGAGCATCCAATTCTTACAAAGGTGGAGGAACAATGTAAACAAAATAACATATGATGTTCCCAAAAAAGACCTCATAGTCATGTTTGTTGACAATCTAATCCCAGATATGTCATTTACCCTAGAATTGCAGCTCGCTCCAAACTTAAAGCAACTCATCGAACAAGGAGTTCAATGTGAGAAAAACCTGGTCAAGAGAGGTATCCTTGCAGACTGTACCCAAATGAACATGAATAAAAATGAAATAGATAAAGCCAAATGGTGGAATAAGAACAAAAATGTCATCAATGATTGTGTCATTGACATCAAAACAATAAAATATTCTCAACCCAAGGTTTCACTACAAGGAGCACCCATGACTAATCAGAAACCCATGGTGAACACTCAACAAGTGAACACTCAAAATAAAGCACCCACTATTCAAGTAGGAATTGTGTCCGAAAACCAACCCAATGCACAATTCTCACAAAGGTTTCCTTTTCCTAAACATGACTACACACCATTAGGAGATTCAATAGACTCAACCTTGAAAAAAATGATTAAAACAAATACTATCACTCTGCCAGAAATCAGAGAATACAAACATGGTGCTGTGAAACCCAAGTGGTGGAATGATAATGACTTTTGTGAATATTATCAGGTAAAATGACACAAAACACCCAACTGCTACTGATTGAAAAATTCCATACAAGATCTAATCGACACAGGGGTTAGCGATGTCACAAATTTTGGAAACACTAAGAGTGGGGGTGTGAATCAATGTTTAGCTAATTACTTAATTTCAACACTTTAAACATAAATCAATTAGACATCACTTGAAGATTAACATAAGATCACATAGCACATAATATGATTACGGGGAAACCTTGATTAGAGGAAAAACCCAGTGGGAATTAGTACCCACAAATATTGCACTAGTATAATGAACCTGTTAAAGTTCCTTTGCCCTGTTAGGAGTAGTCTTTACAATGCAAGTACAATGACCTAGTTAAGGGTCTAACCCTGTTACGAGTCTTTTACAAACAACCTTGTTAGGGGTGAGGACTATCTATCCAAGAGCTGACTGCTCAGTGAGAAAGAAGGCTACAACCTCCTGAGAATAGATATGCACTATATCCAAAAGTGAACTGCTATATGTGGCACAGATGTCTGATCAGTTCCAGTTATGCGCTTGTGCTCTTATCTTCTTTAAGGGCTCTATCTCATTCTGATATCTTCATACTTCTCTACTTATGTATCTTCTCTAACTATTTCATCGATACTTCAAATATAACTTTACATTGCATATATATGTGTGTGTGTGTGTGTGTGTGTGTACACCTGAATAGACGCAACTATAAACAAGACCTTAGTCGGCCCAAAAACAACATTCACAATGCTTCCAAACAAATTGGCTTAAGCATGTTTACAAAAATGTTTAATACATGATTACAAAATTATTACAATAGGAACTTAGCCTTTACATAACAAAAGATTACACGCTAATCAAAATCATGAAGTCGGCTTCATACTCTATATTTTGAACTGCTAGTGTACTTGTTCTTTCTGTAACTTATCTGTACTACCATTTTGTACCATGCATGTATAGGATAAGAATAAAAACATACCATAGAGCTTAAGTCTAAATGCGCATATCTTGATGTGATCGTACGGACGTGCACTGATGCCCTGATCGACTACAAGTCACATTTCTATTCTGTCTTCTACACTTAGTCAATTTTCACTTCATAGTTTACTGTCAAAACTTTATATGAATTTGTTGCCATAATGAAAACACAAAATAAGCTATATACTCCCTAGGAGTCAACTTGCCAAAAATCCCCCACTTTGTCATTAATGGCAACAAAGGAATGTGGCCAAGTTACTCAAAATTGACTAACACACAAAAACTGTATATTCTCATACATACATTACTCCCCATATATACTTTATTCATTATATACATTTCTCCCCCTTTGAAATTAATGACAAAGGTTTCAAAAACTTGTAAGTTTCTAGATACTTACTCCATGTATACATCTGGATATACAATCTGAAGATTCTGCATCTCTTGCTGCCAGAATGTCGTCATTGCATCAACTGTCTAGAGATGGGCACATAGAGCATATGTGAGCTTCTCCATTTTTATCAAATTCATGTAGGGACCTTGATCATACATTTAAATAGTGACATCAATCTATTTGATGTTCTCATCCAGAACTTCTAAGGAGGGCACAAGTGCATTTCTCAACTGAGTCTGTCTGATCCTTATCTTACTGATCTCCATTTTAGCTTTATCTATCTTGTCCAGTTGACCTTGATAGATATTGTTGCAGATGTTCATGTCTTTCATGGATGTTTCAACTAATTTTCTAACACTCTCAACCAAGATATCTGCCTCCTCTATCTTTTTGATGTGTTCAGAGGTGAGTTTACATCTATCCATGCAGTTTGCTATAATCTTCCTGCCTTTTGCTGCCAATTCTTTCAACATATATTGACCAATCTTTAATGAGTTTAGATCTAAGGTAAAGTTCTTTACCAGTTCATTTAATCTTTCCTTTTTATACTCATCTTTTGCAATTCTCGTGGCTGAGTCTACTAAGCTTGTAAAATGTGCTTTGAAGCTTGTTAGGATGCTTTCTACATCATCAACTGATTGAATTTTTTCTACTTTCTTGTCCGCGGGCACTAGGTCATTCAAAATGTTTATTGATTCCAAGAAGAGAGGGTTTCTCATAACCTATTTCTCTTTGGATTTTTCCATGGCTAGCACACTAATATTTATTAAATCTTCTTCTCCCCATGCATCTAGACTTGCTGAGTCAGGAGTTAAACTTGACAACAACGAGTTTGATGGTTGAATGGATGGTGTGAATATAGTATTCTGACTAGTATCCATGCATTCACTTTTTACTAGGATTTCCATAGCTGGTATCTCATTAGTTTGATTGTCTTGTTCTTTATTCAAATCTGTTGAATCATTAGGGGGGACTTCATCTTGTTGTAAAGATGTGTCATTAGTGCATACCTCCTCTATTTCTTCAGTGCTTACAAATGCTCTATCAACTTTGTCCATATCATTGTCAGAAGTTTTCATGGATATCTTGATATTATCAATCACTATAGTATCCCCTGAATATTTTTCTGTATAAGAAGTTATTGAAATTGAGGGCGTTGACACCTGTGGACCTATCTTAGGTGCATTCTGAATTACTGGTGCTACAACTTGTTTAGGAGGAACTGGAGTTGCCTTAGCTGTAGGAATCATTGATGGATACATATGTCTATGCTAAAATACCCACTCAAATGCTTCATGAGTCTCTTCACCAACCAGATCATACTCCTTGTTCATGATATGGAGAATTCTTGTTTTGGTTCTTAGGTGTGACTTTACTAAATCCAATAGAATGACTTTCTCATCATGCGAGCACACTGGGAGAAGACTATCCAATGTTTCTTCTCTTATCCTCATATCCTCTTCAATTGCTTGCCTCTTTAAAATATCAAGTATGTTCCAAACCTTGTCTAGTACAACATTTTTTGAGTTCCAATATTGTCCTTTTGAACTTAATCATGTGAGAGATGATCATAGAATGAATCTCTGATTTGTCTATCTCTTGATATTTGTCATATACATTCTTGAGAGATTCTAGTCTTCCTTCATTAACAATTTTGTTCCTT
>MU223797.1:1813687-1835275 GCA_018584345.1 Thuja plicata
AGGAGTAGAGAGAGACAATAGAAGCTTCAAGCTTCGGAGGGTTTGCATTCATTTGTCTTCCTTTTCGTTGTTTGTACATTTTATTGCTCGCGTTTCGATCATTTCGTTTAGTAGTTATTGCTTAATATATTTGCATTCAATTGTGAACCTTGGCTACTAACCCCAGCCCTTGGAAAGCTGTGGGAAACTGGAGAGAGAGGCGTACACATACATATGTTAGTATCATAAGAAAGGAAAGATCATACATCTAAGAGTCTTCATAATATAAATCATATCAAATGCATGTAACCATAAAGAATCTCATAAAGTGCATCAATATATACAAAGCATGTAGAAATAAACTGCACATCATATAGAATCATGTCATAAATAGAGCATCTCATATATCAAATGTCTAAGTACAATAGATTGTCACAATTCTCAAAAATGGTGATCAACATAAGTGTCTATAAATATGGGTACATCATGGATACAAAATCTGTATAGCATCAATATGGATCAATATAAAATAATAGAATACTAAGGTACACAATTAGTAAGGCTACAAAAATGTCAACAAGTGCTACCCCCATCCTTTCTGCCAGGTGGATGAGGGGGTGGCATATTAGGTCCTAGCCTCTGGTGCTATAAAGGATCTCTAACCACACCACTACTCCGTGATCACTATACTCTGCTAGATCTCTGTGATGCACTATAACTTGGAACACACTTTTTAGAAGGAACACCACACTCATAGTGCCACTGACAATAATCATTCTCCCTTTGAGCCTCACAACCCGATCTCTAGAGCCGATCACGGGTGTCCCTCAAAGAAAGATCTTGAACACTATAAAAATAATCTCTAACATCTATGCAAGCCTATCTCACCCTGGTAGTTGTAGCAGTAGCCCAAACCTCTACAATAGTAACCCAACTCTCAACAACAGTGACCCGATTCTCCAAGGATGTGACTTGTGCCTCTTAGGCTACCAATTTGACCAACAAATCAGCTATCTCTTGGGTCAACCTCTCCACCTCTGATTGATCATCATCCTGCCCACCCATAGCCAAATCCATCTAACCCTCCTCCCCTTTCCCTCTCAATCCCTCACCTCTGACCACCTAGGAGTCCTCCTTGATACTCTCACTCCCACTCCCACTCCCACTACTATCACTTCTACCACTGCTAGAAGTAGAGGACTCAAACCCAAACTCCTCAGTATCTCCAATCTCTATATCTCTCTAATCTATCTGCCTCCTCACCCTCCTAACAAGATGAGGTCCCTCCTCCTCTATCCCCTCCTCCTCCTCCAATACGGCCCTCAATCCTACCCGAATAGAGCTACCAACCTGCCCACACATACATTCACTCACCCTAGGGCCACCACCTGTAGTCCTAACACCCACATTGCCCTGCCAAAGAACAAGAACATCATTTTCACCCCTCCCACAAACTCCATACCTATCTCTACCTCCATCCCTACCTCCCCCTATCCCACCCTCATCCTCCACCTCTACCATCTCTCCCCCATCTCTCCCTCCATCTCTACCTCCATCCCTCCCTCCACCCCTTAGTTAGGGCCTCCTCATGATGACACCACTAACAGGACATGACACATCTATAAGGGAAACATGCCAAGCTATTAGCCACCACGAATCAAAATGTGGGGTCATTCTTGCAAATAAAACAAGTTCAGTATCAATACCATATGGATAAGGAGCATAACATAGAATCAGAACAAGATTGATATAAAATGAACCTAAGGAGATATATGTACCTAACAAGAAATTAACAATTAAAAGATATACTTGGACCCACAATGGTTGATCACCAATTCCATGCAACAGGTCCCAAACCATCAAACCTAGTCCTAGCAGCATGCATATATATCAAAGCACCCCATAGAGTAACATCTCTGGACCTTCGAGAAAAGTATGCATAAGGATTAGTAACATCCTGACGCTCCCTGAACTTCTACAAAACCTTATTTTTGTTGTGCAGATCTATCATATGAACATGCTCTTTCACACTTCCAATCAAGAATCTCCTCTACCAGCAGAAAGGAAGGTATGCATCCTCACCCTCCCACACAAGAAATGATTTATAAGGCCTCCAAATGAAGTAAGACATCATATCCAACTACTACCTCTAGTACATCAGATGCCCCATATGTGACTCCACCACAAATCCATCATACATAAACACATATGGTCTCCGTGTAGGAAGATTGTGAGCACCTATAAGATGATATACAGTTATGCACTCCCACACCCAAATCTGAAGTAAAGTCACACCGCATCCAAGTGACTTACCACATTGGTCAGCCACATAGAACATATGATGGTCCATATGGGCCAAAATACAAGGCCCCCCGACATATACTCTATGGTCTCTCCCCATACCCTATAGGAAAAATCCCCATCCTACAATAAAGCCATGTTGCCCATGGTCGAGAGACAAAATCCCATAGATCAAACTACCAAGAAATGTGCTCAATCTATATAAACCCATGCCAAATTGGGACCATGAGATATCATAGGGATCAAACATCCCTATGTGATCAATAGGAAGACTAGTCATCTCAAATTAGGCAATGACACCAGACTGGCGAGTAAACTCTACTAAGTGATGACATGTAACTAACTAAATATTTGAAGATGTTAAGTTGATCACCGAAATGCAGAAGGATAATGTAAGACATTAAATCAGTTAATGGATTGTATTTTCATTGATGTCAACTTGATATAATCTAATCAGTTATAGAGATCATGGATAGTCAAGTCACAGTGATGCTTGAGCAAGAACACCAACGAGCATTACCAACGAGCAGAATAACAAGCATACCTGACGGCCAGAAACATAGTATAAACTAATGGAGAAGCCCGAGGAGAACTAGAGTGTTGACTGAAGCTATCAAAGAGTTAACACCAAAATTAAATTGAGTTCATAAATGACAAAATATCTAGCTGGCAGAGCTAAATATAGACTTAACTGGTAGTTATCATTGTTTTCATCGACAAGATAAGCTAGAGATAAGTAAATGATTTAAAGTTGTTTTGTCCAGTTGGCAAGAAGATCTTAGCGAGATAAAATAGGAGTTTTGCTTTAAATCTAATTGGAAAGGATTGTGGATCATGCCAAGAACAAGAAGATCAAGAGCCTTATAATGGTGATATCATGTATATAAAGAGACAACTCAATTCATTACAAATTGGGGTGGGTGAATAAATGAAAAGAGGATGCTAAAGAGAAACTGATGAAGAGCAACTTCATATAGTACTGATCAACAAGCTGAGGAAAGAGCTAAAGTTTTTTGTGGACACTGACCAACAAAGAACATCATCACCGAGAAGAATCAAAGTGGAGCAAAGGTATAAATAGAGTTATATTGATCAAAATAGTTTTGTGAGATTACAATAGATCTAAAAATCTTCAAGATAAGTTGTACATGTGAAAAAATCATATTGTTTGAGTTTAACCATTGATTCAGAAAGTCTCTTAACCGAGAAGGATTTAAAGATCCTTTCTATATTGAGATACATCCCAAGGAGTATCAAAAAGTTTGATCATGAAGATAGCATGATATTTTAGATACCAATTGATAGGCCAAGTGAGTGTTTGATCAAGGAAGGTAGCATAGAGATGCTCAATATCAAGTGACAGACTAAACTTTTAAATCCTCTAACAAGGACACACCTAACAGTGTGTTTGTAACCTTTAACAAGGTTGGCTCTTCACCAAGCTCACTTTAGAAGAGTGAAAAATTTGGGTTACCGGTCCCAAGTGGTTTTTCCATTAATAGGGTTTTGGCGTTAAAAATCCATGTTTCAATGTGTTTATGAGACATTACTTTAGTGTTTTTCATTACACTCAACTTAATTGGATTGATCGGTATACTCTAGATAATTTACTATCTTTTGGTAAATTAACAGACTACTATTCGGTAAATCTACAGTGGAAGGTTTTACAAAGCATTCTGAGCATTAGTAATTTGAAATAAGTATTTGGAGGAATTCATCTTATAGAACTGAAGATAATTAGAGGTAGAATATTGTGGTACTAAGTTTTAAGGGTTAATTATTGGAATATTTTGGAGGCCACTGATTCACCCCCCTCCCCTCTCAGTTATTACTAACAATTGATATCAGAGCTTGTGTGCTTAGAAAGGGAGTTTAACAGCTCAAGAAAAAGAACACAAGATGAATAGATGAGATGTACCCAAGTTGAATAAAGACAACTTTGCATCATGGCAAAGAAGAATAAGACTCCACTCATCAGGTATTGGAAATGATATTGTTCAATACTTAGATATTGAATATGTGCTGCCAACAGGACCTCATACTCTTGAGCAATCAAGAATCAAGCATGAGCATAACTGCATGATGATAGAAATTGCATCATCACTCTCTGATGCTGAGTTTGGAGATGTCAAAACCTGCACCTCTGCAAAGCAAACATGAGATAAGTTGATGCTTGTACATGGAGGAGATGCCAATGTACTCAGAGCAAAGGAAGAAAGCCTAAGAGGGAGGTTTGATGATCTAAGGATGAGAGAAGGAGAAAAAATTACTCAGTATAGTTGCAGAATCAAAGATGTAGTAAATACTATCCGAGGAGTTGGAGGTGTACTTGAAGAGGAGATAGTGATAAGAAAAATCTTAAGAACCTTATTGCATTTTTATGCTATTAGAGTTTCTGCTGTTCAAGAAATGAGAGCAGTTGCAAACAATAAAGTTACTCTAGATAGTTTGATTGGTAGACTAATTTCATTTTAAATAAATAACTTTGACAATAGTGTCTTACCATCTATAGAATCTGCATTCAAATATTCTCTAAAGATACGTAACTCAATTCATAGACATACTGTTAGAAATGATAGTGACAGTGATAATGAGGATCAAGGACTTGATGAAATTGAAGCACTTATGGCTAGAAGATTACAGAGAGGCAAATGAAGATACAAAGGTAAATTACTACTTGTATGTTTCAATTGTAAAGAGGTTGGACACTTTGCTGCAAGATTCCCAAACCGAAGAAAAGATGACAGAGGAAATTACAGATCACATGAGAATAAGTTTGATAAAGGTGATAACAGAGATTATCGAAGCAACCGACAATCTGACAAGAGAGATACTTGAGACTAAAAGGACAAAGGGAAGAAAGCTTGTTACCTAGCTGAGAACAAAGCTGATGACACCGACACAAAATAAGAAGACATCGAGATGGTATTTGTAGCCATGAAGGATGATTCAGATGAAGATGAAGAAAGGTATGTAGAAACTGCACTCATATCTAAAGTTAGTAAAAATTATGTCTAGATCATAGATAGTGGTTGCACTCATCATATGGCCAGTGATAAAAAAAATTTTGAGAGTTTTGAATACTATAATGGTGGTTCAGTGAGAATGGGTAATGATACACCTTGTCTAGTTGAAGGTAAAGGAACCATAATGTTGAATAACCTGATTAAATTTGAAAATTCTTACTGGGTTAAAGGACTGAATTACAATTTTTTAAGTGTTTCTTAGTTGAATAATTCAGGTCACAGAGAAACATTTGAAAATAAGAAGGAAAGATCTACAATGAATCATGATTATTGATTGGTACCGGTGAGCAGACAAAAGGTAACCTTTTCTATCTTGACAACACTAACACTGCTTGTTTAATGGCTAGAAATGAAGACATATGGTTGTGGCACAAAAGATTGTGTCATGTGAACTTTGACAACATGATAAAGATAAGAAACAAAACTAATTTGAGAGGCTTACTGACAATGACTAGGCCCGATCATATCATGTGCAAGAATTGTCAAAAAGGTAAGATGACAAAGTCTAGTTTCAAGAGAAAAACCCATACATCTACTGCAATTCTAGAACTAGTCCATACAAATATATGTGGACCGATGAGGACAAAGAGATACTATGGAGATAGGTATTTTATTCTCTTTGTTGATGATTTTTTCTAGAATGATGACAGTCATGTTTTTGAAAGATAAATAAAAAGCATTTAAGATGTTTAAATGGTATAAAGCAATGGTAGAAAAACAAAGGGAAAAGAAATTGAAATTCTTAAGGTCAGATAGAGGAAGTGAATTTACTTCAAGAGAATTCACTGACTATTGCAATGAACATAGAATTAAAAGATAGGTTTCTGCACCAAGGACACCACAGTAAAATGGAATTGCTGAGTGGAGAAATAGATTAATTATTGATTGTGCAGGAACATTGATGATGGAGAAAAAAATTACTCAAACTTTCTGGAGGGAAGCTATCAGTACTTCTATCTACACATTAAACAAAGTACAATTGAAGAAAGACACAAAGAAGACACCTTGTGAGATTTGGTATGGTCATACACCCAATGTAAGTTACTTCATAATTTTTGGTATTCAATGTTATATATTGAAAGATGATAGAAGTGGAAAACTTGACTACAAAAGTGAAGAAGGTATCTTCCTAGGGTATTCAACCAAAATCAAGTCTTATAAATGTCTTAACAAGTCATCTAACAAAATCATTGAAATTGCAAATGTGAAAATAGATGAATTTGTAGAAAAGAATGATGAGGAAAGAAAAAAGGAACCAAAGGACTACAAAAAAATAATTATACAGAACTTGACGCTCTACTTGAGAAATAGTGTGTCGCTCCTGAGCATCAAAAAATTGCACATGAGCATCAGGCTACAATTACCGATGATTAGGATAATCCTCAAGATAATGTTCTGAACAATGGAAATGAAAATGAAGGTGAAGAAGATAATTAGAATGATGAACATAGAGCTGAACCAAAACTTGCCAAGTATGTCAGAAGACATCATCCACAGAATCAAATCATAGGAGACAAAAAGGATAGAACAAGAACAAGAAGTAAGTCACTTAACACCAGATGTTTACATTGTGATTTTGAGCCTAAATATGTTAACAATGCACTTGAGAATGAAGAATGGGTTAGTGCTATGAATGAGGAGGTAGAACAGATTGAGAAGAACAATACATGGACACTAGTACCGAGACTAGATGAAAAGAATATCATCGGTACCAAATTGATATTCAAAAACAAGCTGAATGAGAATGGAGAAGTCACTAGAAACAAAGCAAGATTAGTATGCAAGGGATATGCACAAGAAGAAGGTATTGATTATGGAGAAACCTTTGAACCCATTGCTAGACTAGAAAGAGTTAGAATATTAATTTCTTATGCTGCATTTAAAGGATTCAAGGTATACCATATGGATGTCAAATCTACATTCCTAAATGGAATACTCGAAGACAAGCTATACATTGAACAACCAGAAGGGTTTGTTAATCCAGACAAGAGAAACATGGTATGTAGACTACATAAAGCCTTGTATGGATTGAAACAAGAACCAAGAGCCTGGTATTAAATAATTCACTCATATCTCATTAGCATAAAATGTGTTAGAACAAGTGAAAATAGCAATCTATACTTAAAAGAAGATACCGATGGTAATATTATGATTGCTGAAATTTTTGTTGATGATATCATTTTTGGAGGGAATGAATTGTTATGCAAATCCTTTGCTAATGAAATGAGAAAAGAATTTGAAATTTCTATGTTTGGGGAGATCAAATTCTTTCTTGGTCTACAAATTCTTCAACAAGAATCAGGCATATACATCACTCAGTCCAAATACATCAAGGAAGTATTGAAGATATTAAAGATGGAAGATTCCAAACTAGTTGGAACACCTATGGCTACTAGATGCAAGCTAACAAATGAAGACAAAACCAATGAGGTAAACCAAACCTTATATAGATCCATGATTGGAAAACTGATGTATGTTGTTCACACAAGACCAGTTATAGCACATGCAGTGGGGATAGTTGCAAGATTCTCTGCTAATCCTAAAGAATCACATATGACTGCTGTCAAAAGAATTCTGATATATCTGAAGAACACTGAGGACTATGGCTTATGGTACAAAAGAGATGGAAAATTTGAGCTACAAGTCTATACAGATGTTGATTGGGATGGAAACATTGATGACCAAAAGAGCACAACTAGAGGAGCATTCTTCATGGTTGATAGACTTGTCACATGGATAAGAAAGAAGCAAGGATGCATCTCTCAGTCTATTGCAGAAGCGGAATATGTGGTTGCTACTGCAAATTGCTCTAATATTGTATGGATCAAACAATTACTAAAAGGTATGCATATGAAGATTCTTGAACCAGTAATTATCTATTGTGATAATACCAGTGCAATTAACATTTCTAAGAATCAAGTCATGCATGCTAAGACTAAGCATATTGCTATCAAGTATCACTATGTAAGAGAACAAGTGCAAGAAAAAGTAGTGAAATTGGAATATGTTTAATCAAAGGAATACTTAGCTAACATATTCACCAAGTCATTACCAAAGGATACTTTTGAGTGCCTGAGACAGAGACTAGGGGCTCAACGCTTATCTATCGGTCAGTAATCTAACTAGAAGGTTGCATCAGCCTATACCAACTTTGAAGATCAGTCATGTTGATGCAAAGACTAAGATTAACAACAACATATATATTTGTACATCGCAAGGTACTTTAAGACCAGAAAAAGGCATATTAAGCATATATAGGAGACCGCAAACCCTAAATAATATACTAACCTATCTAATCTATCATGAAATCCATTCAAAAAAAGAGTTCACAAATACAAAGATTAAAAACACTAAGAAATCCCTTCAAATGTAACTCCCATGTCCTCCTTTCTTATCCATAATTAGATTTGATGTTTCTCTTTGACAATAACACAATTGCACAAAGATGCAAAAAACCAAGTTTGCAAGTGAGAATACTAGGAGAGAGTGATCTAACCTTGAAAGATTGAAATGCATCCCATTTTATAGAAAATGAGAGTCATTTAGGTGAGATTGCAAAAAATCAATGCATAAACGCATATTTTGGTTGGTGAGATGTTAGGAAGCATGATATGGGGGAGGTCAAATAAGGAGATATTGAGGATATTCATAAAGCACCTTAATAGGGATGTGAATCCTCAATTAAGGGATATGGAAATTAGGTAGGATTAGGAATCCTTAAGCCATTTACTAATTCAATATTCTCAATATTCCTCACAAATCAATAATTAGATTTATGAAATTATGAAAATCTCATAAATTGAAATTAGCCAATTAATTAATAAAAATTAATTAATTGTTGAGACTTAGGGAAAAGAGAATAAATAAAGTTTATTTATTTATTCAATTAGGACCTGGGGAAACTATGGGTTATTCATCCCAAGGGGGAAATTAGTGAGTTATCAATTAAATTGAAGGTGCTGATGTCAAATTGAAATGATTTTGATGATATTGATAAGGTTTAGGATCAATTCCGAGGGTTCCAGAATAGTTTAGGAAATCACGAGGAATTGATGAGCTTTGACAATGCACCCACGTAATGATGTTTGGAAATGATTGAAAAGTGCCAATGAACTTTGATGGCATCATAGGATTGAAATTGAAATGGGGAAACATCGATGATCTTGGACAATGTTCCCAAAATGATAATGATTAGAAATAGTATTGACAAATGTGGACAACGCTATTGAATTGATATTGATAGATTGATAGCGATAACACCGATGAACTTTGACACTGTTATCAAATAGCTGATTAAGGGGATACAAATCATCGATGAACTTGGATAGTGCTCTTGAAATGATGACTAGATTGATCAGATTGAAATAGGGTTTTGATCGGTTTGGGAATTAGGCATCAATGATTTTGGACAATGCCCCAAATTGGTTGGAATAAGTCCAAACAATTCTTAAAGTGATTAAGAATAGAATAGGATGGGTTTGAAATGATTTAGGAAAGTTTGGAATGGTTTAGGATCGAATGGGATTGGTTTAGGCTTGAATAGGGCCAGTTTAGGGCTGATCAGAATTGATTAGGAAAATGATCGATTTGATAAAGAGAGTAGAAATATTAGTAAATAATTGAACAATTTTGCAATGTTCAAACATCGACGAAAGACACATTGTCGTCATATAATAAAGATCATATGCGCAACATAGAGGAATAATTAGGTCATAAAAAAAAATTTCAATTGTAATGCTAAAAATGTTTAAAACACATAGACCAGCAAGCTTGAACCATTTTTAGGTGTCTACAGGTACATATTTGCACCGAAAATCAGAACTTTGTATTGCTGATAGATAGAGAAATTCAAGTAGTATATTATGCAAAGGGATAGAACATGATGTAAATGATAAATCAAGGAGAATATTTTGTTTGGCATTGTTGTCAAAGGGAGAGATGTTCTCATTATCATAAAAAAGAAATATTTTCTCTTTCATAGAAAGAGAGAGATGATCTCATTATCATAAAGGAGAGATATGATAAAGGAAGAGATTATATCATTATCCATGAAGAGAAGTTCCTAAGAATCAGAAAGGAAGAGTTAATCAATATTCTAAGGGAGAGAAATTAATTACATATGAAATATCCATCTAAGGGAGAGAAGTAACAAAGGGAGAGAATTCAGACAAAGAGAAAGTTTGATGTCAAAGGAAAATGAGATTATCAAGAAGAGGAACAGTCAAGGCAGAGCACATATCAGAATAGAGATACCAGATGAAACATCTATCCAAAGAAGGGATTGAAGATTGAAGAAAACCACTATGCATGAAACAAATCTAAGCTATTTTTTGAGCTTACCGAGAGCCAGACATTTGTAATAGTTACATTAGGAAAGCTTGATGAAACTGTATATTTCATATTGTATTAGTGATAGTATAGTATGATAATGCAGTATGTTACCATCAATGCCAAAGGGAGAGATTGATGACATGTAACTGATTGAATGTTTGAAGATGTTAAGTTGATCACTGAAATGTAGAAGGATAATGCAATACATTAAATCAGTTAATGGATTGTATTTTCATTGATGTCAACTTGATATAATCTAATTGGTTATAATCAAAGTGTTAAAGACTTCAGAGAATCAGAGAGATAAATATTATTCTTTCAATAATGCATAAAAGACAAGTATTCACAATGTGACTAAAAATACTGACAGTCAGTGAAACTCGACGGATAGAGATCACCGACAGTCAAGTCATAGTGATTCCCAAGCAAGAACTCTAACGGGCATTACCAACGAGTATAATCACAAGCATACCTGACAACCAGAAATATAGTGTAAACCAATGGAGAAGCCCGAGGAGAACGTGAGTACTGTCCGATGCTATCAGAGAGTTAACACCGAAATTAACTTGAGTTCAGAAATGAAAAAATATCTAGCTAGCAGAGGTAGTTATCATTGTTTTCAGCGACAAGATAAGCCAAAGATAAGTAAAATATTTAAAGTTGTTTTGTCCATTTGGAAAGAAGATCTTAGCGAGATAAAACAAGAGTTTTCTTTAAATCTAATTTGCAAGGATTGTGGATCATGCCAAGAAAAAGAAGATCAAGAACCTAATAATGGTGATATCATGTATATAAAGATACAACTCAATTCATTATGAATTGGGGTGGGTGAATAAATGAAAAGAGGATGCTAAAGAGAAACTTCATACAGTACTGATCAACAAGCTGAGGAAAGAGCTAAAGTTTTTTGCTGACACCGAGCAATAGAGAACAACATCACTGAGCAGAATCAAAGTGGAGAAAAGGTATAAATAGAGTTATATTGATCATAATAGTTTTGTGATATTGCAATAGATCTGAAAATCTGCAAGTATAAGTTGTACATGTGAATAGATCATACTATTTCAGTTTAACCATTGATTCAGAAAGTCTCTTAACTAAGTGGGATTTAAAGATCCTTTCTATATTGAGATACATCCCAAGGAGTATCAAAAATTTTGATCATGAAGATAGCATAATATTCCAGATACCAATTGAAAGGCCAAGTGAGTGTTTGATCAAGCAAGGTAGCATAGAGATGCTCGATATCAAGTGATAGACTAAACTTTTAAATCCTCTAACAAGGTCATACATAATAGTGTGTTCGTAACCTTTAATAGGGTTGGCTCTTCACCGAGCTCACTTCAAAAGAGTGAAAATTTTGGGTTACTGGTCCCAAGTGGTTTTTCCCTTAACAGGGTTTCCATGTTAAAAATCCATGTGTCAATGTGTTTATGAGTCATTACTTTAGTGTTTTGCATTACACTTAACTTAATTGGATTGATCGGTATACTCTAGATAATTTACTATCTTTTGGTAAATTAATAGACTGTTATTCAGTAAATATATAGTAGAAAGTTTTACAAAGCATTCCAAGCAGTAGTAATTTGAAATAAGTATTTGGAGGCATTCATATTATAGAACTGAAGATAACTAGAGGTAGAATATTGTGGTACTAAATTTTAAGGGTTCATTATTGGAATATTTTGGAGGTCACTGATTCACCCCCCTCTTAGTTATTATTAACACTAAGGCACCCTAGATAGGCACCTGAAGGATGCGGTAAACATCCTCAAGAGTGACAGTGCACTCTCTAATGGGTAGATGAATGGTGCATGTCTCAGAATGCCACCTCTCTAATAAAGTAGAGATCAGACCCCTATTTGTCATGATCTCGGGCATATAGATAACCCAATATAATCCTACATCTCTAAGAATGGATCTCTCATCCTCAGACAGGTGAAAGCGATAAACCAAACATATTGGTCTGGACTCTCGACACTACAGAATGTTTCCAGTAATTTTCAAAACAAAATTATGCACAGGGATCAGAGCTAGGACCAACAAAGAAAATTAGACATGTGCAAAAAAGATAGAAACAAAGTATATCAAATCAATTATGACACTTTTATAGAAAATGCGACATTCAAACATCAATTGCAAAACAAAAATGGAAATTTCAATATTAAAACATCCTAATGTGGTAGACTTATCAATTGTGGAACATATCCGTCAATTGCAACACACAATCCGCAAATGTAGCAAAATCATCGATAATTGCGACACACTTACAAAAAAAAGAAAAATCAAATACATGAAAAGAGATTAATGATGAGAAGTAAATACACTAGGGATAAGGTACTCATCACACGCTCGAAGCTAGATAGATGATGGAAAGTACAAACTCGATCGGACAGGTGCACAACTCCCGGAAGGCCTGCCATCACTCAAAAGAAAGTGAGAAAAGCAAGAAAATTTGAATCAAATTTTACTAGAGAATCAAGAGCTCCAAGGTGAAAAGTGACAAATGAAAGGGCTCATAAGCTATTTATAAGAGATCATAGGAAACCCTAATTCCTCAAGGAGCCCTATTTTATCGTCACAGGCCCCAAAAAATTTCACAGCTGATATCAGGAGCATATTTAACTATTTTTACACACTACCAGATGCCTAGATAATCAATTTGTAGTATCAACAAATTAACGCTCCTGTCGTGATATTTTTTTCAAATTTTTTGAGGGGGCGTAAATACACTTGCTATTTCTAGGGTAAGATGGGGTAGGATCAAAACAAAATATTCTTTGACATGATGCAACAAGCTACCATGCATTAAAGAGGGGCAAATGTAGACACCCTAAAATAGACATACTTGTGACCTTACATTAAAACACTAATTTTCATTTATTAATTAATGAATTTTTAATCATTAATTAATGATCTTTTTTTTCTAAATTCATTCCCCAAATCATTTCCCCAAAATTAATTAAATATTTAATTTTGTTTAATTAATTAATCTTTATTAATTAATCAAATTCAATTTCCTAAAGTTTAAATTTAAATATTTAAAATTATTAATTAATTCTTCTAATTAAATTAATTTAATTTCACTCAATAATTCAATTTTAAATAAAAAGAATTCAATTATCACATGTTTGAATACTTTAATTACAAAAATCAATTAAATATTCAAATAAATCCTTTCTCAAGTTCAAAAAGGCAACTCATGATTAACTTTTCAGTTAACTAAAACATTATCTCTTCTCTCCAAGTTGAAGAGGTTGATTTTACTGGTTGCTTCTTAGTTAACTAAAAAATTATCTCTTCTCTTCAAGTTGAAGATGTGGAGTTTATTAGTTTCTCCTCAGTTAAACTAAAACATTATCTCTTCTCTCCAAGTTTAAGAGGTGGAGTTTACTAGTTGCTTCTCAATTAACTAAAACATTACCTCTTCTCTGCTAGTTGAAGAGGTGGAGTTTACTGATTACTTCTCTAGTTCCTTTTGATCTCAACCATTCATTCTCCAATCTCTAGGTTCAGTCTGAACCATTCAAATTATTTTCCATATTCTATATAATCAAACCTTCACAACCATTTGAAGGATCCAAGATTTCAAGCTTTGTACACCCTTATTCTGTAGGATTCTCGTACAAAGCAATCTTGTGATCATAATCAATATCATTTTCTCAACACTCCCAAGTTATAGACATTGTCGATACCGATACTGAGTACCACACACACACACACCATTTTAGGAGTAGAGAGAAGAAATAGAAGCCTCAAGCACTGTAGTTTGCATTCATTAATTTTCCTCTATCTTTTCTTGTTATTTTATTGTCTATGAATTTGTTCTTAGTTTTTTTTATTGCTTTCCCCCATTGCAAATCAGTGCTACTAACCCCTCGTTAATTAGAGATTGGGAGAAATATTGGATCCCCATAGATACATAGAAAAGGAAGGAGATGTGTATAACTCTAATGTCACATCCTTCTATAAAATCTTGTGTCCCCAACGGTTGTTGGCCATGCCTCCCAACCACATGGTACCCTCAAGGCCACCCCATCATGCTAACAAGATGAACACGTAGCCTATGAAAATAATAATATACTTGGGGTATAGGCTCACACACACACACACACACCATAAAAATATCAAAAACTTCAACACATGATCTAGAATAGTCATTGTGAATATAGAGTAAAATACATTTAAGGTACTACTCAAACTACAATGGGTTAGGTGATAGGGAAAAAATAGGGAAGTGTCAGTGTGCGGTACATGTTAGCACCTCAAATTTTCACAAAATTTGATATGCCCATAATGTAAAAATTTAGTTACAACACCTATAGGAATGACTTATTAAAAAATTCATCAATATTGTGTGTAGTTAGGTGGTCGAATCATTTAGAAAACTTTGGAACCATATGGTCGTAGGTATGTAAGTCAGTTTTTCCCCTGACTACCTAACAACATACATTGATGAAAAGTTGAGCTCTCTCAAACTGAATAAAAGTGGTTCTAATATTTTAATTCCCTTCCAACTACCCAACATCATACATGATCGTCAAGTCAAGCTCTCTTCCCAAATATTGAACCAGAAAAAGTGGTTCAAAGGTTTTAGTTGTCCCCCAGCTACCCGACATCATACATTGTTAGAAATTTGATCTTCTTTTCAAACCCTTGAACTAGATGGGAATGGTTCAAAGGTTTTAATTCCGCCCCAACTACCCAACATCATATATTATCATAAGGTTTAGCTTCTTTTCAAACTCCCAAACTAGATGACATGAGTGAAATTTTTAATCTTCCCCAACTTGCCGACGGTAATTCATCAAATTAAAAAGGATTTTGTGACATGAAAGGGAGCTCTCAAAGATTGGATGTGCGATAGCATACCACATTTTATTTTTTGGTTTAAGGTTGGGTGATTAAATAGCTCCACAATAGTTAGGGATTAAAGTAATTTAAAGTAGTGAACTTGCGATATAAAAAAAAAAAGTTGTTAGGGTGAAACTTAGTTGCAGCCTTGTGGGCCAAATATGTGGGACCTTGTTTAGACATGTAGTGATGCAAGGAAGTGACATGTGTCTTGAGTTACTATAAAAGGGGAATCTAAAAATAAATATTATTTGGATGAAAATATTTTCACTAATAGAGTAATACTTCATCAACTATGGGAAAGTAAATACATCATGTGCCAAATAATATTTTGCAAGGAAGGAAAATTAAATGTTGAAGACCCAAGAATCATTGATAAAAAACATAATTATTTTATGTCTATAAAATATTAAATAAATAAATTTTGTAATTAAAAGTCACAATGGTCTAAAGTGCTCCCTGAATTGTATAAAAGCAAAATCAAGACCGGGTAAAAAGTGGAGGGGGGTCAATTTTAATATATCATAAAAACTTATGTAAAATATCAACTTCCTTCTTGATACTGTGTAGTGAATACAGTTGAATATTTTCAAATTTGGTTTCACATTTTATATTGACTCAAGTAGTCAATATTATTTGAAGATTACTATATGTTGTGGCTTTCTTATTATATTTATTTTAATATCAAGTATATTTCAAATTAGTCAAATAATTCTTAAGTATCTTTGTATGATTTTTCTTCTGGATCTCTCAAGGAGAGATGAAATTCATGTGGATAGGTCATAGTAGTAAGATAAATCATTGAACATTTTAGGAGTCAAATAATTGACAAACTTACACAAAATTAAATTTATAAATTGTCTAACAGAGTGATATATAACCAGTGAATAAACAAAGTATTGACTATGTTGCCTAGTTGATAGAAGACACCAATCATTTAAAATAATCACATTCATAGATAATTTCAATTTAAATTTTATGAAAGTAGGAGATAGGAGTAGTGTTAGTAGTTAGATCTCTCTATTTCAGATCATTCATGCCATTTATAGATATAGATTGAAGATAAAATAATAGGAGATCATATTTGCTTAAATCAATATATAGGTGTACCTGCTTGGTCTAACAGAGCCAGAAGTGCAAGCAAATTTGATTATTTTGATCAAATCCCATTCATTGTTCAAATTTAGTTGAGTCTAATAATAGAACTTTCTATATTCTTATGGTTTGGAAAACTTATGATTTTGGGAACCAATAGATTGGTGACTCTTCTAGGGAGTTGAATAAAAAAATATTGTTGAAACATAATCCATAATTTTTAGCAGTGAATATAGAAAGTTTAGATTTCTGCATCCGAGTCACAAAACCAATAAATTAGAAACTTGACTAGGGCAATAAATAAGAAATAATTGGGAAAGAGTAAAAAAATACTTGTATATTTGAAGTTTGTTTCAGACTTAAAGATTTATTGCAACATTAAAATTTTGAAAAAGTGACGTCGCTGGTGGAAGAGACTTAGAAGAAGAAGAAAAAAAATTATTTCCTCTTTGAAAGAGTTGGTGAGTATGTAAAAAGAACTTGATGAAAGTAAACAAAAAAAGTAACAAACCCAAATAACCTAGATGTATCAATGTGCATATCCCTGTGAAGCCCCATGTTCAGGAATGCAATATCCACAACAATAATGGCAACCATGCCCTCAGAGACAAGTATGTGTTCTTGAAGCATATAAGTCGTTGAATTTTAGTAACATCCCTAGTGATCAAAATAGATTTCCTCTTGAGCTTAAAAGCATGTGTCCAAATTTCATGGGGATGGATCAGAATCAACAGTTAGGCCTTTGCAAATATTTTATAAGTTAATTGAAGATTTTTATATTTGTACAAAAGATGTTATCATGAAATTGTTTGTAAGATCATTGGTGGATATTGCAAGTCAATTTTTTCAATTTGTTTCCCCCTAAAAGTATTTCATCATAGGAAGAACTTAAGAGGTGGTTTCTAAATGAATTTCATGACACTATTGAAGATAATGCATCCATCACTAATCCTCCAGTTCGTTCACCCCAGTACCCTACATGGTCGATTGAGCTTAAACCAAATTATGAGAATACATTAAGGAATGTTAATCCCATAATGTATATTAATACATTGTTTGGCATAAAGAAACAAGAGGGAGAAGATCTATGCTCTCTATTCAAAAGGATCATAGATGAATATCTGGAAGTTTCAAAATATTTCAGACCTAAAGAATTGAGTGTGTTAATTTCTTTATTGGGTTACATGAACCACTCTCAATGTTTCTTCCTGATAAGTTGAAACCAAAAGAATTTTATCAGATTCCTGAATGGTTTTATGTGGTTGAGAGCGCAAAGAAATATAATGCAGAGAGTATTCTATCAAAAAGTATTTTTTCTAATGAATATACACCAAATGATGAATACATTAATCAAATTCAAAAAACATTGCCAGCTAAAGAGCCTATAAAGAAGGAGAAATCTTTAAAATAAAGATATTTTAAATTCAAATAAGGGTCTTCCTATGAAGGTATGATTGAAGAAACCATTTTTTGTCTCATGGATATCAATTATGTTCATGATTGGGATCCAAAACCTTAAAAAATTACTGAATTTAATAGTGAGGAATGGTTTCAACTAACTAACATATATAGTGAGAATAGAGAATGTATGAATTATAATGTATGTGAAGAAGCATGCTTTCCTGGAAATAACCAAATGGTAGATCCATCCATACCTAAATACTATGCTGAGACTATATATGAAATAGAGACATGCATAAATAACAAGGAAGATGAAAAACCATTATCACTCAACAGTGAACATATTTCAGATTTGTTAATTATAAAATGTCAGAAGTATGGTTATGAAATAAATTTAAATTTATTATACCCTATACAGATTGATTTTTAGAATTAAAAAAATGATGATACAATACAATAAAAGGATATGTTCCAAGACAATGTTGCATATGAAAATGGTAAAGGCATGCATGTTATGATCAACATACATAAGAAGTTAGTACATTTGAAAATGACTTCCAATTGTTTTCAAATATGTTATATGATGAATTAGTGGAGGAAAATCAAACCGCATCTTGTCAAGGTGTGTATGAAAATGGTTTTCATGGATATTGAAATCCTTTATATAATGAGGATGGAATGTTTAGAGATCAAGGATATAGTAAATCAGTAGATGATGTTGATGATCATATTAATCAAGTTGATACCTTTGATTTATCATTCTTTGAGGACTCTGACTTTTATTGTGGTAATAAAAGTGAAGAGTGCATAAGTAATGAGATGAATGAAGAGTTGTATTCACTTAATAGTGAAACAATTTCAGATCTTCTAGTCATTGAATGCCAGAGATATGTGGATGAGAATGATTTTGGAATCTCATACATTCATGTTGACCATAATATTAGGGAAGTGGATGGTTGTGAATGCAGTAGTATTCCCAGCCAAAAAGTTAAAAGTGCAGATATGTAAGTTCAAGCATTTTTAGATCTAGATGAGCCTCTCTTTAAAATTGTTGTGTAAATATGGATGTAGATTGATACAATAAGTCAAATTATGATTTTAAATTAGAAATGCATTCCTCCTTTTTGTGGGATGAAAATGGTTTGAATATGTTAGTTCTAGAATATTTTGATTCTAATGATTAAGAATCATGTTTAAATTTGTGTGGGGAAGATACAGTTGATCTAAGGTATGATGCTAATGACATTGGAAGTCAAATGTAGTTTGATTTGTTCTTTTTTCTAGTTCAGATAGAGAGCCATTGTTTTTGTGAATGATATTAAGTGTGATGATTGGAGGCATCACAATAAGTTTGGGTCTCATTCGATTGATAATAATGGTATTTTTTGGTTATAATAAACCTTTTCAATATGTTCTTAATTTTTAGAATGAAGATAATGAAGAAAACATTGGTAGAATTGAGCATAGTCCAATGATTGAAGATGTTAGAAAGTTATTTTAGGAAAATCTCCATGATATTTTTAGATTGGTTTTCTTGCAACAAGATGAAAATAAAGCATATGATAGAGGAAAGCATTCGTTTTTATTTTTTGGTGGCCCGGGGTCACCAAAAGAAGTTTGGACTTAATTTTAAAATAGGAGATGTGTGGTTAAGAAGACCAATGAATAGGAACATGGTCTTCTCCACTAGATAAATATGGATTCTTACTATGTTCACAAGGGGAAAAAATCCATAGATAGAGCCACTATTAGCACCTCAATTTTTTGCAAAATTTTGATATGCCCATAATGTGAAAATTGAGTTACAACACCTATAGGAATGGGCTTATTTAGAAAAAAAAATCAAGATTATATGTATTCATGTGGTTTCCTCATTTATCAAACTTGAGAACCATATGTCAGTAGTTATATAAGCTTGGTTTTTCCCCCGACTATTGACATCATACATTATCCGAAAGTCGGGCTCTCTCAAACCTAATAAAAGTGGTATGGAGGTTTTAATTCCATGTCAACTACCCGACATCATACATTGTTAGTAAGTCAAAAAAAATGTGTACTCCTGAATTGGATGGGAATGGTTCAAAGGTTTTAATTCTTCCAAATACCAATCATCATACATTGTTGGAAGGTCGAGCTTCTTTCTGAACTCCCAAATTGGATGCCAGGTGTGAAAGTTTGCAATCTTCTCTGACTTGCTAAAGGTAAAGCATAACATTAAAAAGGATATTGTGACATGAAAGGGATCTCACAAGATTGGATGTGTGAAGTGTGTCACATGTTCTTTTTGGGTTGAAGGCCGATGGATTAACTAGATCCATAGTTGTTAGACATTAAAGTAATTTCAAGTTGTGGGCCTACAATAAAGATAAAAGTTGTTAAGGTGAGACTCAATCGCAACTGTTAGTAATAACGGGGGGTGGGGGTGAATCAATGGCTTCAAAAATTATCCTTTAAACTTTAACCACCAATCAATACATCTCATATTATTAATTCCCTACAAGATACATGCCATGAAATACTAATGATTATTTAACTGTCTGTCAGTTTTCCTTGTCTGTCCTTATTCTCCTTGATTACCGATAAGCAGTAAAACTATTTACTGATACTCAATAAATATGTAGAGTATACCAATCAATCTAGAAATGCATATGTAAAATGTAAAATAGTAAAGTAATAACCATACACACATAACACATGGATTTTAACGTGGAAACCCTATTAACGGAAAAACCACTGGGACCGGTACTCCAAATTTTCACTCTTCTGAAGTGAGCCCTATTAGGAGCCAACCTCGTTAAAGGTTACAAACACACTGTTAGGTGTGACCTTGTTAGAGGATTTTATACATATAGGTTGTCACTTAGTTTCGGGCATCTATTTGCTACCATCCTTGAATCAGCCTCCTTCTTAGACTGTCAATAGGCTTTAGGCAAATCTTGCTACCATCCTTGAATCAGCCTTCTTCTTAGACTGTCAATAGGCTTTATGAAATTTCAATGCTACTTTCATGATTCAACCTTTTTGGCACTCCTTGGGATGTACCTCAATATATAGAAGACTGTTAAGTTCTACTCGGTTAAGAGACTTGATGCTTCAATGGTTAAACTGAAACACTATGACCTATTTCTAATGCACCTTGAATTGTAGATTTTTAGATCTATTTAAGTACATTACCTCTCTGATCAATGTATCAATTCAATTCTTTGTGCTCCACACTTTCTACTCTATGATGTTGTGCTTCACTATTCATCAGTGTCTGCAGAATTCTTTAGCTCTCCTTCAACTTGATTGATCAGGACTGTATGAATTTCTTCTTCATCAGTTTCTCTTCATCATCCTCTTTCTATTCACTCCCCTTCTGGTGTATGTGATTTTGGAAATGAATTATGCTTGTCTCTTATATAGACATGATATTCCTTAATTCTTGATTCTTGATTCTTGGCGTGAAAAACAATCCAGCCAATCTAATTTAAAGCTTTAACTCCTGATTTATCTAGTAGTTATCTTCTTGCCAACTGTACAAATCTTCTTTAAATCAATTACTTAACTCTAGTCGAATAAAACAAATAAAACAACCAGTTAAGTCTATCCTTAAGCTCTG
>MU223797.1:1850802-1884711 GCA_018584345.1 Thuja plicata
GTTTCCACGTTAAATCTTGGTGTTATCTGTGTACATTTCATTTTCTTTATGGTTTATGTTTCTGCAATTAATTACTAAAGATAATCACAGTTAATATCTTAAGATTTGCTATGTTAACCGAGTGACAGTGAAATATCTATGTTAACCAAGCAGCAGTGACTGATTTTTTTAAGACATCTAAGGGACTTGGATTTGTTTTTGTGGTAACTGATTCACCCCTCCCCTCTTAGTTAATCAACTAATTTCCAACACTCTCAAGGAGAGATTAAATTCATGTGGATAGGTCATAGTAATAAGATAACTCAATGAACATATTAGGAGTCAAATAATTAATTCTTTACTCCTAATAACCAACCAAGTGATTGTTCATTCCTAGTGACACATTGAGAGCCACTTCTACACCCAAGGCTCATTAAGCTTTACAAGTTCACAAAACACAAATAAAACCATGTACAATATCATAGGTTAGGAAGCACCATAAATTCTATGCATCAAACTTGTAATGTCTCATTGCACTCGTAAACCATATTAATAACAGAAGATTTATATCACTTTTCATTCTCATTAACCACATTATTTGCCTCATGAAACACAACAGTAGATACTGCTCCCTCAATCAACCAATAAGACATGGTCATGCATCCAAATTCTTCAACATCAACCAAAATAATTAAGTGAATAATCTCAAGATAACAATAACTTTTACTTATGTACCCTTGTAAATTGTAAGAACCTATTTGGTGCATATAATTTCATGATAGTTTAGCACCCACCTTAGTGTGTTTTCATAATAGGATTTCATATGGCCCTTAATGGACACCTAAATTCAAATATGAGTCCCTTGTCATTTCAATTTTGTTTAAAATTGAGGCAATCCCTTATTTCTAAGTGTTCTCCTCTATTTTTCCTCCAATCCTATAACTTATTTCATCACATAGGCCCTAGTTACCATTTATGGCCTTTTTGTTTCTACCCCGACCTCAAAATCAGTTGTACCTTATAATTTGGCATCCCCTAATTATCTAGGATTTGTGGTTCTATTTTGAGCCCCGATTGGGTGGAACATAATGCCTTGGGAATTGTGTTCCTAGGAACATAATGCCTTAGGAATTGTGTTCCTAGGAACATAATTCCTTGGGCATTGTGTTCCTAGGAAAATAATGCCCATGGTGTTTTGTTCTGAGAGGATCAAGCCCAAATTGGACCTAGGGTCCTGTCTTGGTGGTTTAGTGGGATATTTGGATCTACAGTTGACCTGGTTGTGTTTTAAAACCTAGGATGTTGTGAGAGGTATATAAACACCCTATATATCCTCATTTTCGGTAACCATGATCAATATTACCAATAATTCATATTCTCAAGAAAACATTCAAGTCCAAGAAATCAAGGCAAGCATTCACATTCACATTTACATTCACAAGAAAACATTCAAGTTAAAGAGTACAAGGAAAGAATTCAAGGTTTTCTTCTCTATGGATTAATCTTCTTTCCCTCATTTAAGGTCAAGAAAAGGAGTTTTCTATCAAGGAAGGAGATACATCTACATTCATCCAAGTCTTATCTATTCTTCTCAATCAATCCCTGTGATAAACTACAACATCCATGTCACATGAGGTTTTGTCTTTCATGATTTCCTTTTGGGTCTTTATGTTAAGTCGTAGCTATTACATCAACATATTTTATAACATTCAAAGAAACATTTTCATTTCAAAGGCATGCCATATTCTATATTTTAGATCTGGCCTCTACTATATGACAACACACTTTCATTTATTTCATTTTATTTCAAGGTTTATTTTGAACAGGAGTTTGACTGAGGAAAACCCCTCTATCCAAACTTCTCCCTTATTTTCTATAGGCAAGTACGGGTATCATGACTGTTGGGACTTGATCTGGAAAGTACAAGATATCTTAGGAAATCGGTAACTAGAATTGGGAAAAATCCATGGGAACAAAAATCCCTAGGCTTCTTGTTCCTAGGAACAAAATGGCCGGGGCATTTAGTACCTGAAAGATAACCTTCTAATTTAATTTACAAGTCAGTAAGTCTTTCAGATCCTATTTCAAGTCATTTCAACTATTTGTCTATTTTTCATCAATCTGTCTTTTTTGAAACTGATTATATTTGCTTATTTAGCCTCCTATATTGCATCATCATATAATTTTCCTCTAAATAATCTCAATTAATTACGAATGATCATTAACTAATTTAGTGCTTAGGTCCTACTTGAGCCCAAATCATAACATTTTCACTTCTAATTTGGTCTTTAGATATGATTTGCATGCATTGCATTATTACATTTTAGTCTTATTTTTTGCATTCATTGATTAAAAATAAATTAAATTTGCATATTGGTTTCAGAGATCTAGATCATTATTGGATTACATTTAAAAATAAGAAAAAAATACAAATACAAATCGTGGATTATTATGTGTGTTTAGATTAGTTCCTTTTATACTTTTTTTCATTACATTAGCTTATTTAAATACAAAATATATAATTTCCTTCTCCAAAGATTTACTAACTTTGATGATTCATTTTTTAGTGAAGACTTTGATATTATGGATGAAGTGCTTGATGATTTCATATCTACCAAACCTTCCTATCAATCCCCTAAACTATATTTTTTCCAGAATTTGATTAATGTGATAGAAAGATTTAGGGTACACAACAATCCCCTTTATCAGCCTGTCAATTATTCCTCTACCAAAGTATATCTTCCTGATGAGGACATATAAATGCAAAAGAATACTTTTAACGATTCTCTCAATGATATCACTTTTTTGGATGAAGCATTGGAGAATGATGTTGACTATTCTATTGAAATCCATCTCTCCCATAAGATTCCCCTTGTGTAAGAGGATGGTTTTTTGGAGGAAGAGGGTGATATATTTCCTAATTCACTAAATTACACTTCCCTTCCTATCCATTTCAATAATCTTTCATCTAGATATAAATCATTAATGAGTTATGTTTTTCCTTCTCCTAAAGTTTTTCATGAAAATACCTTAGAATAAGAGGATAATATCATTGACGATCTCTTTTTTTCCAAATGAATATTTTAAGAATAAAGAACCTAATCAAGTTAATTCCATCAAATATAACCCTAAAAAAACTAGTGATTGTTGTAAAAGGTGCTACACAACCCAATTATCATGCAGTACCATACACATACAACAACAATCCTCAAGAGGATAATATGCTTGATGTCCTCCCTTATACAGATGAAACCTTAGAACATAAGGATCCTAATCAAGTCAACACTATTCATATTCAATCTCCACCTCCTTAAATTATTTCTCAAATAAAAATAAGCACACCATCAACTCTTCAAGATATTAATTAGGGAACTTTTTACTTAACACTGACCTTCTGTAGTAAAAACAAAATCCTTGAATTTGAGAACCAAACACCTTATTCTAACAAAAGTGTGGATATTGATTGATCCACTTTAAATTTCAATCTAATCCAACCCAAAATGAGACCCTTATATTTTTTATATTCTAAACCTTTATGATGGACATGGTCTAGGATGTGTGCAAAAAACATTTTAACCCATGAGAAATATACATCAAATTTTTCCAAAGAAACTCTAGGTTTCCAACATTCACATTTGTCCAACCAATCTATACATTCTTCTCCTAATTTCTCCTCACAACAAAAGAATTTTTTGTTTGATCTTCTTAAAGCCAATTTAATTTCTCTTCCTTTGAAAAAAAAATGAAAAAATAGCAAACACAAACAAGATAATTCTTCCATTTGTATGTTATCATCAAATTCATAGCCATAAAACAAATGAATGCTATGATTTCAAGTATAAAATTCAATAATTTATTGATTGTGGTATGATTCAAATGACATGTAACAATTAATGGAACCTTTGTCATGATAATTCTAAATAATATCTAAGTTCCTATTATGTTGCTCCTCACTAGGTGACATTGCAAGCCAATCCTTCGAGGGCTCATTGTCATTTATGGTGGTGTAATTTTAGGTGCAATCATACTTTGTAAACAACATAATAGTCTTCCTTATTCCTTTTCTCAATATTTGGGAGGAAAGGATTATATTTCACTCTCCTATCCCAAGAATCTATTTACTCCTTTTTTGAGTTGTGTCTTTTATAACATGATATCCTTTCTTACATATAATTGTTTTTTATGTAAGGATACTCTCTTTTTATAGGAAATTTACATCCCGAGTTTACATACTTTTCTTTTGTTTAAAGCTCATGTCTATTATAAATGAACTCTCACTTGGGGTGAATAATGTGTTTTCCTTTTCTAATTATTCCCTTACCTAAAGGTGTGTTTACTATTAGAATAGGAAAAACCCTATTCTCCCAAGAACACCTGCATGCAAACCTGTCACATGGAAGAAGCAAAGTACAGAAGACAGGAAAAACTATGGAGGCCATAAAGCTAGAGGAGACATCATATGCACAAGAAAACAATATATTAACAATATGTTTCAAGATGTTACAATGAGATGTGAAAAACTCGTTTATGAAAAACAAAGAGGTGAATCCTTATAAAAGGAATCACAAAACCCTAAAGGTGAAAACCCTAAAGAATAATAAGATGCCTAAGTTTAACCTAAGCGTAAAGTATAATAGACTAATAATTAAATAAATTAATTATTAGCTATAATATGACAACTCTAACATTTACATGATCATCCTTTCTCATTTTCTCTTTCTTTCCAAAAGATCCAATATCCTTTTTGACTTTTTAATTTTATCATTTGATGTCCTTTATTGCATTGATTTTTTGTTTACATAATGATATTATATTTTGTAGGAGATTTAAATCCCAAGTTACAACATTTTCCTTTCTTTAAAGTGCATGTCTATTATCTATCACTTAGGGTGTATAATAGGTTATATTTTCCCTTTCCATCACCCTTAGTGGCCAAGGTTTCTTTTCTCAATCTCTTATTCATTTCTAATTATTCAATTTCTATTGGTTATGTGGTGTATTCTTATCATATTATACCTTTTATTGCATGGAGATTGTTTATTTACGTAAGGATCTTCTATTTTTAGGAAATTTACATCTAGATTTACCACCTTTTATTTTTTTGTAGAGCGTGTGTCTATCCTAAACAAATACCTTTACTTGGGGCTTAGAGTATGTTATCCTTCACGAATAATCCTTTTTCACTTAGAAATAGGGTTCTTAAAGGGTTCATTCTTGTTCTGATCCCCCTCTTTGTCTTGAACATGTCATCTTTTCTCAAAGACTCTTCTTGAAGGTAGAAGTCTTGTAAAAAAGATCTCTTCCTTCCAAATGTCTCTTCCTAATTGTAGATATCCTTTCATGATTATCTATCTGTTGGCTAATAATATTCTTCACTCTTTGCTAAGGTTTTTGTTATACATTGTTTATCTAAGGATATCTCCTTGTTGTTGGAAGTAGGTATCATTGTTCTCTTTTTATTATGATGCCACTATAATTATATTTCTCCATCATAAAGAGGGGGGCATACATACAACCTCATTGTATATTATGCATCTTTTTATGGTCCTTAGACTGATCAATATTTTTTTATGGTTCCACATGGAGGCTGTGTTTTTTGTAAGAATGATCCTATATGCCACCTCGTGCACATCATTTTTTTAAGCCGCTATTCACAAAATTTTAAATTTTCCCTATGCAAAAATTTTTCAAGGTATATTTCAATAGCCTAATGCAACTTCCTAGAGCATCAATTCATAACACAACTTTATATCCTTTCCTTCTCCTCCTCCTCTCCCAGATAACCTAGTGTAACACAAATTCCTAGACTACTAGATTCATGGTATATCTCTCTTTCTTTCCATGCTCTCATAGGTTTTCTAGTGGGTTAGATCATGGACTTTTGTCTCATCCTTGGTGTATGTTCTTTCCCTTTCCATGTGACCATGTGTGCTTTTGTAATAGTTTTCCAAGCGTGATACTAGCAGTTGAGACATTAGGTTCGTTGAGGTATCTTCAACTAATTTTTTATTTCTTTTATGTGTCCTTACATGTGGATGTATGATCTAAAATACTTTGTTTGCGGGCTAGTGTCCTTAAACTTAGTGATGTCTTATCTCTTTACAGTTTACCAAATGATCATTTTTCTCTTCTTTCTCTTCTCTCTAATTTCCTTTATTATGATTATGAGGTTGTCTCATACTCCCATTAAAGTGAGGGATAAATGTACCATCATAAGTTGTAAGAACCTAATTAATGTGTATAATTTTATGATTTTTTAGCACCCACCTTAGTGTGTTTTTATAATAGGACTTCATATGGAACTTAATGGATACCTAAATTCAAATGAGTCTAATGCCATTCAATTTTGTTTAAAATCAAGATAAACTCTTATTTCCAAGTGTTCTCTATTTTTACTCCAATTAAATAATTGATTTCATCACCCAAGCCCTATATTACCATTTGTTCCCTTCATGTCCTATCTTGACCTTGAAAATAGTTGTACCTTCTAATCTACCATCCCTTGATTATCTAAGATATGTGGTTCTATTTTGAGCCCCGATTAGGTGGAACATAAAACCTTGGGAATTGTGTTCTTGGGAACATAGTTCCTTGGGCATTGTGTTCCTAGGAACATAAAACCCAGGGCATTTTTTCCCCAAGGGATCAGGCCCAAATTAGATTTGGGGTTCCATCTTAGTGGTTTAGTGGGATATTTGGCTCTACTGTCAGTTTTCTTGTGTTTTAACCCTTGCGATGTTGTGACAGGTATATAAACACCATATCTCTCCTCATTTTGGTTAATAATGGTCAATATTATCAGGAATTCACCTTCAAAATTAAGCATTCAAGCATTCTAAATCTAAATCATTCAAGGTGTTCTTCTCCATGGATCAAGCTTCTTTCCCTCATTGAAGGTTAAGCAAAGGAGTTTTTTATAAAGGAAAGAGATACATCTACATTCATCCAAGTCTTCTCTCTTCTTCTTAATCAAAAATTATGGAAAAATACAACATCCATCACATGACATTTTTTCTTTCATGATTTCCTTTTGGGTATTTATGTTAAGTCAAAGCTATTTTATCAACATATTTGATCATATTCAAAGAAGCATTTTCATTGCCAAGGTATGACATATTCTATTTTTCAGATCTAGCATATGTTATATGAAAACACACTTTTATTTTATTTCAAGGTTGATTCCAAAAAGGGGTTTGATTTAGGTAAATTCCTCTATCCAACCTTCTTCTTTATTTTCCATGTGTAGGTATAGGTAGCATGACTGTCAGGGCTTGATTTGGAAAGTACAAGATCTCCCAGGAAATCTGTAACTATAATTGAGAAAAATCCTTAGGAATAAAACACCCCAAGCTTATTGTTCCCAAGAACAAAATGTATAGGGCATTTTAGACCTGACAGTTCACCTTCAAATTTAGTTTATAGGCCAGTACAGTCTTCGAGGTCATGTTTCAAGTCATTTCAGTTGTTTGTTTATTCTCTGTCAGTCTGTCTTTTCTGAAATTAATTATATTTATCCATTTAGCCTCTTATATTACATCATTATATAATTTTCCTCTAAATCATCTCAATCAATTGTGAAGGATCACTAACTCATTCAACACTTAGGTCCTACTTGAGTTTACAGGTTCATCTTCTTTTCAATTGTGCATTAGGGAAAGGAGGAGCAATCTACCTTGCTTATCTTTTCTTATTGTACAATTTCCAACAACCATATTTACACATTCCATAAGGTATTAATTCTATTCATACATTAGAAGGTATATTTCCAACATCTAAGTTGACTTAAAATCATTTGATTATACTAACTATTAGGTGCTACAAGTTCTATTTCACATTAAGAAGTAATCATTTAGTCACATAATAATTTCTTCACATTAAAAATGTCACTATTCACACATGCATCCAATCATATAATGGCCATACTACATGCAAATGAACTTGAAATGTATCAAATAAGAAATTTTATAATATAAATCCAATATTCCATAAAAAAAATTTCCATCAAAATATTAAAATTCTAAATTACATTTTTTCAATTTTCATATTGAAATTAAACAACATGGGCAACCTCCATTAATGGAGCTCAAAAAAGATTGAAAAATAAAATTTCTCTAATTTAAAATCAGAGAAAACTAATTGGTCGAAATGCACCTAACAACACAATTTTTTTATAAAAATTCCATTACAAAAACCTCATAAAATTCTAGTATCTTTTCCTTGGAAACCCACGTTTTTGGAAATTTCAATAAAACACATTAAATACTCATTGAAATCCAGTTATTTGCAACAGATTTCAAGCCAAAAGATGGAGAACTGAGGGAGTTATGTGATGTCTTACCTCTTTTTTCAATCAAAATTAAAACTCAAAGAACTCTCCACATACCAAAGGAATTTGTAAATCCTTCAGGCAATTTGAAGCTCTTCAAATTCCTAATCCAATGCTTCCAATCTCACAAAAACCCATCCATAATTCATTGAAATCTCTCATTTTTCAAGAATAAAAATGCAAGAAGGTTTTTTTTCTTCATGAATATGAAAAAGTGTCAAATAACTCTATTTTCCCCCTTTTAAAATTTCATCAGTATTCCCTTTTGAATACATTTAAAATAGATAAATACTAAAATGTCTTTTCTTCATTTCTAAATGTGCAAATAGAACTCATTATGTAATACCAATTAAAACAAACATAAATACACCGTATTAAGATCATTAAATTATCAAATAAACTCTTTTCAAATATTTAATAAGCTTATGCACTATAAATTTAGCATATTAATAAATCACAATTGAAATAATCAATTACTCCCCCTTTTAAACCTGATTTATTCCCAAGAGCTCCAAACACATCCAAACAACATTTAATCATACAAAATATTTAAAACCCATTTAATTATAAATGAATACTAAACTATAAAAATAATTAACCAACCCATTGATCACAAAAATAATGAATTTAAACATATCTTATAATTGTAATAAAATTCCTATAAAATGCATCTAAACACAAAGACACTCATAACTGGGTCTCCACATAGGGTTAGGGTAACTAGGCACTACTAATGGAGGTAGCCGAAAGGGTGTATTTCAATTATTATAAGGACACATCACACTCAAATGAGCATGATGAGGCTAGGCTTAGGGGAATTTGGTCAATATGTCATCTTTGAGTAACCCCCATTGGGGAAGTAGGCACATTCAGACCTGTGGTCCTAGGTGAATTTGATGCTCGATACCTTCCGACATTAGTAAAATATATGAAGCACATATGTATCGACATCAAATAACATCAACTAGTGAAAAGGAACTCTAGCAACGTAATCATTTTTGTATATTTGAATATTACAACATTGTCCCTTGTCACATAAAATCATCATCTAAAAAACATATTATAATCCATTTAAGCTAACATATGATCATCATAAATTATCCTCTACAACCATCAATTAATTATGAAATCTCATCCAAGATCATTGACTAACATCATAATATTCCACTTAATGCTAACATATGTTTCTAGCTACATTAACTGTATTTAATATTATGTATACTTACTTCGTCTCACTTGTAAGCGAGGATCCAGAACAATATTACCTTCTTGCCATGACATGATTGGAGTAACAAAACAAGATGAGGATATGAGGAGGACCTATTTCCCTCCATAAATCATTTAAGAAAACTCTACTTTGTAGAAATACAAGCCAAAAATAAGGTGCATTAAAGGTATTCTATTTTTTGCTATGATTTGAATGCATAAATGAAGGATTTATTGATGAATATTTGGTGCATAATGTTGTATTAAAAGTAGTAAGAGATATTGTTGATATTCTAATTGATCTATTGTGGAATGAGTTGTCCTATAGTGCCTCTCATGGTTGCATTCAATCTTTTCTTATATTGATTCGAGCTAGACACTTGATGTGATTTTGTGACTATTCGTATATCATTTTGTAGTGGCATTGTGAGATTCACCTAGTTTAATTTACATTTTTTCTTATACCTATATCACTGTGGATGTATATGATAGATTATACCTATGTTTAGTGATGATCATATATGCATGATGTCCTTAGTGTGATGTGACATGAGCCTATATATGATATCTAGTTTATTGTATATATGAGGATATTCTAGTTGTTTTGATCTTAATATGATTTCATGTGATTAAATGATGTTGTTCCTATGAATATTGAGATGTTGTGGTTGATTCACTGAGGTATGGGCTAGTGGTAACCTATATTTTTACCTTATCATGTTTGGTTGTTATCTATTTCAAAATTACTTGATGTGTGCTATATTGCCTTATAAATGTTATTTAAATGATTTGATTATTTATGCTTTTTATTAAGGATTAAATATGATAGGAATGGTTTTGTCACATTCAAATACATACAAATGATTGTGTTGCTAAAACATCCTTTCATCAGTTTTATTTTAGATTATTATATATATGTGCTTTGACTAGTTATACTATGAGCAGCTACACTTGATGTATGCATGTTTTAGTGAACAAGTACCAGATATTGACTCCACCTAGTTCAATAGGTGTGATCTTGCCAATGACACAAGAGATAGTTATATTAGCCAATCATGATTTTAGTTAATATCGTCCATGTATAGATGATGTATCCATAATTGACATGTTATACCTCTTACCTTATTGGTAAAAATGTGGATTGATATTGCATATTTGTGTTTCACCAATAATGTTTGTTCGTAGTTATGTGTCTGTAGTGTTGCAGTTAAGTGATTTAATTATATGTTGATTTTATTGATTAAGTGGTTATTTTATTTACAGAAAATTTTGTCATAGTGTTATTCCAGTTAATTAGAATTGATTAAATCAATCTAGTGGGGGGTTTTGGAAGATTTATGGTATTTGATTTTTAATTATTTTAAGTGATTTTATTTTAGCCTTTTTTTTCCTTTGGGGAAAAAATGACTTTATATTGTGGAAAAAGAGTTCAATTCCACACTTGTTTTTGGGAATTTTGGGTTTTTATTGAAATTCAAATTGGGGAATTGATCTTTTGCTTGTTTGGTTTGATCTGATCATCATAATTTTCTGGGTATTATCTTGTTAAGTTAATGTTGGAATTTCTCCACTTTGACAAAGATCTTGTTCGATTCCATAATTTTTTGAACTTTCTCCATTGTTTTTAGTTTTTGTGGTTGTGTGAGGTAACTTTCCATAGATATCTTCCATTTCTCAATTTAATTGTTGAATGTTGTATTCTTTTGTTTTATGGGATGATTACTATGAATTTTCCCACATGTTTCAGTTAATTACAATCACATTTGGGACATTGGGTATTTTCATGTAATTTGAGTGTTTAAGATATGAAATTTGATATTGTTATGCTGCCCATTTTTCCATGTCTATCTAGAGAGAGAATTTTAGTGAATAGAAGTGTTGTTGGGCACCAAAGAATCAATTGGTTTTCATTGTTTTATCTAAATCCAATTTTGAATTTTTTTGTAGTCAATGGCAGTGATCTTCAGAACCATATTTTAGTCTGTATATTTATTTCATGAATTTGCAATTTGAGATTGTGATTTAATCCTATGTTTGTGGGATTTCTGTATTCCTTGTGTGTGACTTGGATCTTCCTTAGAATATGTGGTCCTGGAAATGAGGTAAGTTGAATGTTCCCTTGTGCATGATTATTTTTCATAATTTTCTTACTGGCTCTTGTTCAATGTATGATTTGAGATCACATCTTGATTCATTGACGTTTGTGTTGGGATTGTATCATGAGCACAATTGAGTTGTGCCGACCCATGATCTTGGTTTCAGACCAATCGATCTTACCATGCTTCATTTTGGTTTATGACTTTGAGATTCTTTTCTTATTTTATTTTTTATTGCATTGGTTTCTTGGTGCCTCATTGTTTCAATGAGATGAACATGTTGGTGTTTGATTAGTAGGGTTGAGAGGCTCTCCATTATGGACTGGGACACAAAGGGGTCACTAGGGTAACCCATGGAAAGTTCTTAATCAAGTGATAACTAAATGAATAAATAGGGTTAAACATATTAAAAATAATTAATAAGACTACCTGACTGTCTGAGTGACATGGATCAAACGTATGTCCTTTCCTAGTTGTCTATGATCATATATCAATGGAATAGTGTCTAGCCATCTAAGTAATGTTGATTGAAGACACAATATATTTCCATCTACAAACATTGATCAAAGATACGTATTGAATCTGTCCATTTGTGGACATTGATTGAAGGCTCAATACTACATGGACCACCTTATGCCATGTGATGAGACTCCCACCCTTAAGTCTCTATACTAAACCTCTTTTTATGTTGCAGTAGTGACCCTATTTACTTATTCCATGTTGTACTTTAGTCTAAGCAATTAAATTGGGATTGTTATGTTGTCCCCTAATTTTTGCACTTGTATGGCATGTGTGTGAGCCTACTTCTTGTATGATTATTATGTTTTCTTGGGACGTTTGACTATATTTGTGAGCATGAAGGGTGGGCTTGAGGGGCCACATGGTTAGGTAGCATAAACTGTCACTGTTGGGGACTAGGATACAAATACTGGACTGGATCTAGTGGCTATTGTACCAAGAATTATATGATCATCTATATCCATTTTCTTATTTTAGTGTTTACACTATTTTTGATATTATGTTCTTGTTGTTCATGCTTTTGTGCTTATTATAATTATATAAAGTGACTATGGATTTGATCATGTGTATCTAGTAATCTCCAATGTCAAAGATCATCATTTTATGGTTGTATGTTAGATTCAACATAGGTTTTCAATTTATTTTTCTAAGTTTTTGGAGAAGATTGCAGATTTTCATCTACACATGCACTCAAGTGTTTGTATTGATCAGCATCTTCATCTAGCAGAGTGATATCTTCACCTCTCTGGTCTAAGATTTTTTGGTCTCAGAAAAATTTCCATCTTTGGATCAACATTTACATGTGTTGAATCAATACATGCATTCTCCACTGTCTCCATCTTATAGATCAATGTCTTTGAGTCTTTGGAATGATACACCGCAAGAAGAAGGCACTAGAAATCAGTTTCTATGCTCTACAGATTGGCATCTGTGTGAAGCAACATCTTGGCTTGCTTTGGCGTCTTTGACCAATTTTCTATCTGGGATATTTTGACATGTCAGTTATTGATGTATGATCTTATCTTTTATTTTTTGTTGTTTTTCTTGGTTCCACCTTAGTTAGAAGACAATGAACTTGTATGATTAATCATCGTAAGAACACTTTCCATTGGTGTTAAAATGAATCTCTGTTTAGATAGATTTAGAGGATTAATTTAGTCTCCTTTATTAGTATAGCATGATTTATTGTTGGCTTGGCCTCTTGTAGCTCATTGGTCATTCTCTAAGCTCTTGTTAGCAATCTCGCTAGTATATGCATTTTTTTCCAAGATTTTCTGTTGGGTTGTCTTGGAACCCTAAGAGGTGTATGAAGACTTTTGCTTGTGCACAATTGTGTGATAATCATTTTTATGTTTCAATCTTGCTTATTCTATTGATGTGTATGTCAATGTTTAATTTTTTTTTATTAGTTTATATATTACCTCATGTTATAAGGGTTCCTTGGTTGGGCATTGCATTTGGTATTAGAGATTATGTTCATATGCTGGGAGATCTAGTGTATATGTACCCATTGTGATTATTGTGAGTGATTTGTGGTTGTTATACTATCTAATGCTTATCATTTTCCCTCATTTCCTTAGTATGGATTGTAGACATATATTTTGGATCCAATTCTTATCTTATTTTTCTCTAAAGGATGCCTCCTATAAATAGAGGCGGTCAACAAAATACCCATTAGGAAGACTACAAGGAGGAGCATCACAAGGAAGAGCATTGAGAAGAGGATTACTAAGAGGACAAAAGAGGTGGTCGTGGTGGTGATGATGGGAATCCCCAGTTAGTTTAGTTTCTTCAGGAGCTTATTAATTAGTTGGAACCTTGTCAAGAGGCATCTCACCATGGGTAGTCTAAGTTATCTGATGATGGTGATCAGGAGGAGTGGAGAGAGAGTGAACATTTTTGTATCTCGAATGGCTCTTTAGTAGAGAATATGAGAGAGAGGGTAAAGTTAGATGAGGATTCTATTCATGCAGGGCATGTGAGAGACCTTATGAGGTCTTATCCACCCACTTTTGAGAGATCATGTAGTGGTGTTGTGGTTGAGACTTGGCTCTAAGATCTTGGACACTACATTGTTATGCACATGTATGTAATTAACACTAGAGATTGGTGTATCGTTATGCACCTTAGGGGTTTTTTGTCTACTTGGTGGCAGATACAGGAGAAAAATATTTAGTTGAATATCATGACTATTTAATATAAGATATTTGAGGAGCAGTGCTATGATTAATTCTTTTTTATCACTAGCATCAGGCACGTGCATATAAGTTTCATCATCTTTGACATAGGTCTATGTCAAAGGGCCAATATGCTAGTATTGCACATGATGAGCCTATTTTGGTACAACACATTATTCGAGGCCTTAATGCCTATATTAGTAGTGATGTTTGGATTCTCCAGCCTAGGTCACTGACAGTTGCCAAAGAGAAGGTGAGCTTGGCTGAGGAGAACATAGCTAGGGGTTTCAGAGGTAGGGTAGGTGTACAAGCTAACAATGCAAAACCTTCTAGATTGGGTGAAAAAAGTACATAGGTACAACCCGCATGATCTTCTAGGTCTTGTTATGCACCTCCTTGGACATATCGCTAGTAGAAGTGTACAAAGAAGCATTTTGAGCACCAATAGAGTGACTGTGGTCCATGTACTTAGGAGCTAGAGCTCATAATTGGTACCATAATAGGTCATCCTAGCATAGTAAAACATATCAAAGTATGAAATAGAGTTCCAGTAGAGACAATTTCCATCATTCTAGTGCACCTGGGATGTTTCACTTGTGGCCAACATGGTCGTAGGGCAGTGCAATGTCCCAGATTGGTCAGAGGCCGACTACTTTTGAACCTACAATACGAGATGTAGGTAGATCTCAAAGGTTATTTACGGTGATTGATACAACCATTAGGATTAGCATCAGGGCACCATTATTGAAACTATAGGTGTTTTAGGTGGTATATATACCTCTCTCTTATTTAATTTTGGTGCTTCACATTCTTTCATTTCCTCTTTCCTTGTGTCTAGAGCAATGTGGGCTAGTGGCGATATGTTGGGTTGATAGTTGGTAGCTTGAGCTAGCCATAGGTTCTAGAGTAGCAATGTACTCCCTAGTTTGTGGTTACATGTTGGATTTGGGAACCTTAACCACTCGTAGATCTTTGTATCCTACTCTTGGGTTCTTATGGCATCATTTTGGGTATATATTGTTGAGATTCCCACTAGGCATGTATAGATTGTTGGTGCAAGCTGGTTCAATTTTTAGATGACAGAAGTGGGCACGTTGGGCTTGTGGGGGTCCAAAGACCTAATTCTCTTTGCATGATCTTAAACACTCAGCTGGAGAAAAGTATGCAATAGGGTTGTCTATTTTTTACAATATCTATTAGTGACCTTGATTCGATTGAGAGTCAAGAGGTGTCTCTTGATGATCACCCACTTCATGAGTTTGTAGATGTGTTCCTGAGTGAGATTCTAGGAATGTTTCCTAAGTGTGGTGTTTGTTGTATTTCTAGTTTTGCAGTCTGCCCAATAAAATTTTGATGTTCCCTGTCATTCCTGTGCTCAAGAGTTGAAAGTCATGTCTGAAATTGCTTAAATATCTCTGCAAATGGTGTTTTTAAACCATAAATCTAGTGAAAAATGTCAAAAACCCTAATCACTATAGTTATCTCTGTTTGAAATGGAAAAAAGCCCTAAAATCTCAGTCACATTTCTATTTTCAAGTTACTTTTTTGTAACTTAAGTCTGAGAATAAAGCATGTGCTTATTATGTTAGTTGCTTAGTCTCGTGAAGTGAAGAATATTCCATTCTATCTAGAGACTTAGAGAAAATCCTTTGTCGTGTTATCTCCTTATAAAAAGAATATACCTCAAAGGATATAGAGACTTAATGCAGATTGTTCATCTCAAATCAAATCTAACGGTGGTCAGGAAGTCTCTGAAAAAACCCTACAATTTAAAAATCATCTAGCGACATTGAGTTTCTACAATCGTGAGGTCTCCTGATCAAACCTGAGTTAGATGTCAGTTTCAATGTTAGTTTTGTCGTCTAGTCACGAAAGAAATCAAGGGTTAAGTTATGAATCGAGAGATTTGGCAACAACCACAGGATGAAAAGAGATCCAACGGTAGTCGCAAGGTCAATGTAAGAGTTTGAAAATTCAAAGATGATCCGATGATTAGGAGACAAAAGGATAAGTTGAGACACATGTTCATCAGTCACTGGTGCAGGAGAACCTAGGTAAGGCTCTTTGGTGACCTAGGGCTTCTAGAGTTCTTTTGGCTTGTATTGGTTCTAGCCAAACCACTAGTTGAATAATAGGACTAGAGGTGTCCTAAGGTGTGTTTTAGGTCTTTAAGGAAGGTCTTTTCAAGTTTGTTTGGTCTTTTTGAAGACAAGTGCCAAATTGGACCCTAATTGCCAATGTTGTGGCAATGGTGTGAATCAAGCACATAGGGGTCAAATTTAGAAAGAAAGTGTTTTAGGACCTAAGAGAGGTAGGCATCGTTTACCTAAGTCTATTATGATGTGTTCATGGTCTTGGAACAAAGTTTAGAGTGGATTTCCTAAAATTGTGGAAAGTTGTCAAAATTGTCAATGTTGTCATTGACAACATTGACAACAATTATGCAAGAAGAGAATTTTTGATGAAATGGTTATTGTAACTATCTGAAACCATCAGATTAGGGATGGGGACAAGTATAAGAGGCCTTCCTTGACCTGTAAGCAAGGTTGGTGAACATTTTGAATATACAAGATTTTCTGTGTGTGCATTTTCAGAGCAATTTTAGTGAGTTTTCTTGTTTATAGTAGTTAGATGGATTAGATCACAGTCTATATCCACTGATTAATGTAGAGTAGGTTATTTTGAGATTCTATGTGGAGTTCTTTTGTAAAGTTGTAGTGTTTGTATTGGTTTAGTTAAATTCTTTCTTGGTTTAGTTAAATTCTTTAGAAAAATAGGGCCTTAACTCAACTTGCCACCGTAGATTCTGTATGGGATCTTGGCATGGGTGAGGAGACTCCATGTACATTATTTATATAGAAGGAGGGGCCCAAGGAAGTAGTTTTGTTATTTTTGCAATGATTCCCTAGGCGAGCCTGGTGTGCATGGCTAGGGACTGAGAAACATTGCAATTGTGGCAAAGAGGGTTGAATGCATTGGTGGCTTCAACCAAAGCTCATGGAGGGATAGAGAAATGTGTGAAAGACCTCCAATTTTAAGGAGAAGGTTGGAGGAGTGGTTTTGTGTGTTGAATGAACAATCTTTTGTTTAGACTGTCAATAAGCCCTAAAACCCTAATTTTTAGGTATGATTGTAGGAAGGGTTGTACGGAAAACTTGAGGATTGGAGATCTTGAAAATATCAAAGTACTTGATAAAGGGTATTTGAATCCTAAACCCTTTTGGAGGCTTGTGTGGGAAAATTTCAAGTTATCTTCAAAAAGGCTAGAAAAAGGCCTAATTGGCTTGTAGCCTTATTTGGGTTGAGAAAGGTGCACTTTGAAGTACTCAATTGGTGTATGTTTGTGAATGGTGTATGCAGGGGTTAAAATGGAACTAGTGGAGGTCTTGATGACCTATCCTTCCATGGAGCTAAGTCCTAAGAGGAATTGAGGCAATCTTGGAGATTGAGACTAGGAAAGACCTAGTTAGTTTGTGTTGCAGAATGGAGCATTTTTTATCAGTGCAATTGGTGTATAGTAGGTGAAAGGTTAGGATCTTGTGTGAAGATACCTAAGGAGAGTAGGGTTGAGCATAGAACCCTACTAGGTTAGTGAGTTGGCCTAAGAAGACCCTAGAGGAGAATAGGGTAGAGAGAAAGCCTAGTTGTGTTACATTAGAGTGGTATCAGAGCCCCAACATATTTGGGATTGTATATGTTAGAGGCGGGATCTTGTGGCTGTATAGACATGGTAACAAATGAATATTTGTCTAGGGAAATGGATGAGAAAAAGGATAGGAATAGACTCCTTGAAGAGGCCCCAGCAAAGATGAAGCTAAAATTACAAGAAGTAGTGGATGCAAGAGACCAAGGTAGAGAAGGTGAAACAAGTGATAGAGGGAAGAAAAAGGTTGAAGAGGATGATATTATCCCTAAACCAGACCCTATGATGGAGTAAGAACCATTCTTGAAAGACATCAAGGCATTGGGTGGTAAATCCTTAGAAGGCATTCCATTATTTAGTGGGAAAATGGACATTGAAACAGTGTTGGATTGGATTGAAGGGATAAAGAATCACTTCAAGTGTGAAGGCATAATAGATGCACAAAAGGTTAAGGTGGCTAGGTCAAGGCTTAGGGGATCATCCCTAACATGGTGGAAGTACCTGCAGGATGAAAGAGTCAGACTTGGGAAGCAACCTATAGCAAATTGGCAAGCAATGGTAACTAAGATGAAAGAGAACTTTTTACCAGAATACTATGAGATCCAACTCCATAGAAGGAGACAAGGATTGAAGCAGAAAGATATGGATGTAGCCTCCTATACAGAGGAATTTCAAAGACCTTGTCTTGGGTCAAAGAAACAAGAAGAAGATCCAATTAGAGTGGCTAGGTATCTAGGTGGGTTATAGTGGAACATCCAAGAATAGATTAGCTTGTGGACCCCCACTACTATTCAGAGATGTCAATAGCTAGCTCTCAAGGTTAAAGAGAAGAATAGAAAGAAGAGTGACTCTAATATGAAGGTTAGAGGTAGAGGGAGAGACCAAAGAGGACAGAGAGGAGGTTACCAAGGCAAGGGCAGTGAACAAAGAAGCCAAGGTAAAAGCAGATTGACAGAGCACACCAATGAATCCACACCAAGAGGTGGCTATGGCAGAGGTAGAGGTAATCAAAGTGGATCTAATAGGGGAAGAGGAGGTAGAAGAAACTCCTATTTTGCAAATATGAAGTGCTACAATTGTGTACAAACTGGTCATCCAGCATATAGGTGTCTTGATAAGCTTACTACATCCAATAGTGACAAGAGGGTAGCTTATGTTCAAGAAGACACTTCTAGTGTCAAGGAAACTGATGTTGATCATATAGACTCTGAGATGGGTGAGAACCTGATGTTTAGAAGGGTATCCATCAGGCAGCCAGTGAAGGATGAGCCTAAGCAAAGGAGGGCATTGTTTAGGATCAGATGTAAGATCCTTGGAAAATTTTGCAAGGTGATAGTAGACTTTGGATCTACTAATAATATAATATGAAAGGAGGCAGTTACTAAGCTAACCAAGATACCCCATGTGAACCCTTACAAGGTGACTTGGCTTAATAAGGGACAAAGTGTGTTAGTAAATGAGCAAACATGGGTAGAGTTCTCTATAGCAGGCTACAAGGATAAATTACGTTGTGACATCCTACCAATGGATGCTTGCCACTTATTGTTAGGAAGACCCTAGAAATATGATAGAGAGGTAGTGTACCATGGAAAGGAGAATTCCATATCCTTTAGGAAGAATGGAAAGACATTTAAAATACAGTCCTTATTGGAGGATGAAGAGCCACAGTCTAAGACTCCTACTATGTTATTCTGCAGTGGAAAGGAGTTTGTAAGAGACATCAAGGAAGAGGAAAGTGCAGGGTATGCCATTTTTTTAAATCCCAAGGAGGAAGAGAAGACAATTAAGGAGATAGTACCCAAGGAGATTCAGACTCTACTTGACAAATACAGTGATATAGTCAATGATGGGACTCCTGCAACTTTGCCTCCTAAGAGAGTGATTAGTCATCAAATTTACTTCATACCTGGTGCCGCATTACCTAATAAAGTAGCTTATAAGCTAACCCCTGATAAGAATTTAGAGGTAGCTAGACAAGTCCAAGAACTATTGGGCCAAGGCTTGATTAAAAATAGTATCAACTCATGTGCAGTCCCTATGGTGTTAGCATCAAAGAAAGGTGGAAAATAGAGGCTATGTATTGATTCAAGGGCAATTAACAGAATCACCATAAAATACAAGTTTCCAATACCTAGGATAGAAGATCTTATGGATTGTCTTGCAGGGGCAATGTACTTTACCAAGTTGGATTTGAAAAGTGGTTACCATCAGATCAGGGTTAAGGAGGGAGATGAGTGGATGACAACATTCAAAACAACTGATGGGTTGTATGAATGGCTTGTGATGCCATTTGGCCTCACCAATGCTCCTAGCACATTCATGAGGATCATGAATGAAGTGCTTAAGGACTTCATAGGTAAGTTTGTCGTGGTCTATCTTGATGACATATTGATCTATAGCAGAACAAAGGAAGACCACATCAAGCATGTTGAATCAATGTTGAAGAAGTTGCATGAAGAGAAACTAGCCATTAATTTGGAGAAGTGTGAGTTTCTCAAGCAAGAGGTTGTCTACTTGGGATTTTTGGTATCCAAGGGATCCTTGAAGATGGACCAAGACAAGGTGTCAGCTATAATGAATTGGCCACCACCTACATCAGCAACTGAGGTAAGGAGTTTCTATGGCCTAGCTCAATTTTATAGGAAGTTCATTAGGAATTTTAGTGGTATATGTGCACCATTTGTTGGAAACTATTAAGGGTGGAAGTAAGGATAAGTTTAGATGGAACTTAGAAGCTGGGAAGTCATTTCATATGTTGAAAAGGAAACTAGCTACACAACCTGTCCTAACATTGCCTAGTTTTGATAAGTTATTCACTATTGAATGTGATGCAAGTGGCATAGCAGTAGGAGTTGTGTTAAGTCAAGAGGGCAAACCAGAGGCCTTCTTTAGTGAGAATCTTAATGAAGCTAAGAAGAAGTACTCTTCTTATGACTTAGAATTATATGCTCTAGTGCAGTCATTAAGAAAGTGGAGACACTATCTTTTACCTAAGGAATTTGTGGTATTTATTGACAATCAAGCCCTTAGCTACATCAATACACAAGAGAATTTGAGTAATAGTCATCTAAAATGGATGGAATATCTCCAAGCCTTTACATTTACCATCAAGCATAAGAAGGGTCAGTTGAACGAATTTGTTGATGCACTGAGTAGGAGACTCTTGACAGTCCAAGAAGTTCAGTTGAACAGTATAGGAATAGAGAGTTTTAAGGACCTCTATCAAGAAGATGAAGATTTTGGTTAGGCATATCAAGTGTGCCATGATTTTCAGAACCACTTCCATAGAAAATTATCTGAGTTCACATTGCAGAATGGATTTTTATTCAAAGGAAACGAGTTATGTATGCCAAGGGGTTCTATGAGGATGAATCTCATACAAGAAAAGCATAATGGATCTATGAGTGGACACTTTGGTGTAAACAAGACCTTGGAGTTAGTACAAAGCTTTTATCATTGGCCTAAGTTGACAAAAGATGTCACTAAATATGTGGAATAGTGTGTAGTATGCATGAAGGCAAAGGGAGGTAGCAGCATTGCAGGCTTGTATCAACCCTTACCTATCCAAAATAGGGCTTGGGAGTGTGTGAGCATGGACTTCATAGTGGGTCTACCAAAGACTAAGCAAGGCTATGATAGTATATATGTGGCAGTTGACATATTTAGAAAGATGGGGAATTTCATTCCATGCAAGACTACTAGTGATGCTAGTCACATATCTTATCTATTCTTTAAAGAAGTTGTAAGGATTCATGAACTACCCTTAAGCATTGTATCTGATAGGGATGTTAAGTTCATGAGCTATTTTTGGAAAACATTATGGAACAAATTGGGTACAAACTTATCTTTTGGATCAACATACCATCCTCAAACTGATGTTCAAATGGAGGTGGTCAATAGGGTGTTGGGTAACCTATTGAGGTTCCTAACCAAAGAATATGGTCAGACATGGGATGTAGTCATACATCAGGCAGAGTATGTCTATAATGACAGTAGGAACAGGATGACAGGGAGAAGCCCATTTGAAATAGTTTATGGGATGCATCCTAGGGGATTTTGTGAGCTTAGGGATCTTGGACAAAGGGAGTACAATAGTGGGCATACTAAGGACTTCACCCACACTATGAAGGAGATCCAAGAGCAGGTAAAGAAAACTATACAGGACAGTCAGCAAAAGTTGAAGGGCAAAGTGGATGAGAAGAGGAAAGATATCCAATTTCAAGTACAAGACTATGTTATGGTTAATTTGATCAAGTCAAGAATGCAGAAGGGAGTCCCTACTAAGTTGCAGATGAAGAGAATAGGACCATGCAGATTCCTAGCTAAATATGAGGCTAATGCCTACAAATAGACTTACCTTCTGATTTGAATATCTCTTGTACTTTCAATGTGCAGGACCTAGTTTAGTGTAAAGGTCCATTGACTGAGATCAGTCAACATAATCAAGGAGTTTAGAGTGATGTAGACCCTGATGTGGTGTCTACCAAAAAATAATTGACAGCTGAGGGATTTTTGGATTCAAGAGTGCAAAAGACAACTAGACACAAGGTGTATATGGAGCACCTTATCAAGTGGAAAGATAGACCTAAATCAGAGGCTTCATGGATTGCAAAATCTGACTTCAAGAAGCTGGGAATCCTTGACTTTTTAATTTCTACAGGAGTGACTTGACTTTCCCTTTGTGCGGAAGTATGGTGCAGGAGCACCTAGGTAAGGCTCTTTGCTGACCTAGGGCCTCAAGAGGTATTTTGGCTTGTAGTGGTTCTAGCCAATCCACTAGTTGAATAATAGGACTAGAGGTGTCCTAAGGTGCATGTTAGGTCTTTAGGGAAGTACTTTTCAAGTTTATTTGGTCTTTTTGAAGACAAGTGCCAAATAGGACCCTAATTGCCAATGGTGTGGCAATGGTGTGAATCAAGCACATAGGGGTCAAATTTAGAAAGAAAGTGTTTTAGGACCTAAGAGAGGTAGGCATGGTCTACCTAAGTCTATTATAATGTGTTCATGGTCTTGGAACAAAGTTTAGAGTGGATTTCCTAAAATTGTGGAAAGTTGTCAAAATTGTCAATGTTGTCATTGACAACATTGACAACAATTATGCAAGAAGAGTATTTTTGATGAAATGGTTATTATAACTATCTAAAACCATCAGATTATGGATGAGGAAAGGAATAATAGGCCTTCCTTGACCTATAAGCAAGGTTGGTGAACATTTTGAATATATAAGATTTTCTACGTGTGCATTTTCAGAGCAATTTTAGTGAGTTTTCTTGTTTACAGTAGTTAGATGGATTAGATCTCAGTCTGTATCCACTGATTAATGTAGGGTAGGTTATTTTTATATTTTGTGTGGATTTATTTTGTGAATTTTTAGTGTTTTTATTTGTTAAGTTAAATTCTTTGTGTTTTGCCCTGTCGCTGGTCTGAACCAGGCAGGTTGGACAAATAGGATATTAACTCAACTTGCCACTGTAGATTCTGTACGAGCTCTTGGAATGGGTGAGGATACTCCATGTAAATTATTTGTATAGAAGGAAGTTCCCAAGGAAGTAGGTTTTTTTTATTTTTGCAATGATGCCCTAGGCGAGCCTGTTGTGCATGGCTAGGGACTGAGAAACATTGCAATTGCTGCAAAGAGGGTTGAATGCATTGGTGGCTTCAACCAAAGCTCATGGAGGGATAGAGAAATGTGTGAAAGAACTATAGTTTGAAGGAGAAGGTTGGAGGAGTGGTTTGGTGTGTTGAATGAACAATCTTTTGTTTAGACTGTTAATAAGCCCTAAAACCCTAATTTTTAGGCATGATTGTAGGAAGGGTTGTACAGACAACTTGAGGATTGGAGATCTTGAAAATCTCAAAGTACTTGATAAAGGGTTTTTGAATCCTAAACCCTTTTGGAGGCTAGTGTGGGAAAATTTCAAGTTATCTTCAAAAAGGATAGAAAAAGGCCTAATTGGCTTGTAGCCCTATTTGGGTTGAGAAAGGTGCACTTTGAAGCACTCAATTGGTATATGTTTGTGAATGGTGTATGCAGGGGTTCAAATGGAACTAATGGAGGTCTTGATGACCTATCCTTCCATGGAGCTAAGTCCTAAGAGGAATTGGGGCAATCTTGGAGATTGAGACTAGGAAAGACCTAGTTAGTTTGTGTTTCAGAATGAAGCATTTTTTATCAGTGTAATTGGTGTACACTAGGTGGAAGGTTAGGATCTTGTGTGAAGATACCTAAGGAGAGTAGGGTTGAGAATATAACCCTACTAGATCAATGAGTTGGCCTAAGAAGACCCTAGAGGAGAATAAGGTAGAGAACAAACCTAGTTGTGTTACATCAGTCGCGTATGTTAGTAATAACTTAGAGGGGGGTTGAATCAGTGGCCTCAAAAATTTATCCTTTAATCACTAAACACCAATCAAATAAATCTTAGATTATTAAGTCCCTAAAAGATGCATGCCATGAAATACTTATAATGATTAACTGTCTGTCAGTTTTCCTTGTCTGTCCTTATTCTCTTTGATTACCGATATGCGGTATAACTATTTACCAAAATATAGTAAATAAGCAGAGTATACCGATATATCCAAAAATGCATATGTGAAATGTAAAATAGTAAAGTAATAAACCATACACACATAAAACTTGGATTTTAACATGGAAAGCCTATTGAGGGAAAAACCACAAGGACCGGTACCCCAAATTTTCACTCTTCTGAAGTGAGCCCTGTTAAGAGCCAACCCTTTTAAAGGTTACAAACACACTATTAGGTGTGACCTTGTTAGAGGATTTTATACATATAATTTTTCACATAGTATCAGGCAACTCAGTTTGCTACCATCCTTGAATCAGCCTCTTTCTTAGATTGTCAATAGGCTTTAGGAAAATCTAGTGCTACTTTCATGAATCAACCTTTTTGGAACTCCTTGGGATGTACCTCAATATATATAAGACTGTTAAGTCCTACTCTATTAAGAGACTTGATGCTTCAATGGTTAAACTGAAACAAAATGACCTATTTCTAATGCAACTTGCATTGCATATTTTTAGATCTGTTTAAGTACATTACCTCTCTGATCAATATATCAATTCAATTCTTTGTGCTCCACACTTTCTTCTATGTGATGTTGTCCTTACTGTTTGTCGGTGTCTGCAAAATTCCTTAGCTCTTCCTTCAGCTTGATTAATCAGTACTATATAAAGTTATCCTTCATCAGTTTCTCCTTCACCATCTTCTTTTATTCACTCCCCTTAATCCCTTTTCTGTGAATGTCATATATGTCATTAGAAATGAATTATGCTTGTCTCTTATATGGACATGATATTCACTATTTCTTGATTCTTGATTCTTTCCATGAAAAACAATCCAGCCAATCTTATTTAAAGCATAAATCCTGATTTATCTCATAGTTATCCTCTTGCCAACTATACAAATCTTCTTTAAATCAATCACTTAACTCTGGTTGAATAAAACAATGAAAACAACCAGTTAAGTCTATCTTTAGCTCTTGCCAGCTAGATATTTTGTCATTTTATGAACTCTCTGTTCTGTCAGAAAGCTCTTTAGTGAGTCATCGGTTACAACTGCCAGTTCCGTCAGTGTGACTCCAATCAGCTTCAAGATCTCCATCCATCGGGCATCATTAGATTTTACTCATTGGGTAACTCTATTTTCAGCTCGTCGGGCATCCTGTGATTCTGCTTTGTCGGGTATCACCGTGACTTTTCTTCTTTGGCTTTACCAATGGTGTGCACTCTGTCGGTGTTGTCTGTCACTTAGTGAATACTTGATTTCTATGCATTGCTAAAAGCATAACCTTTGTTCCTATGTGTGTAAGATTAACACCTTCATGAAATTAGGATAATGAGCAACAACTCTATGGAAAGAAAATGCTATTTAATTTAAGAATTGAAGTTTAAAACCCATATCATCTCATGGTTCTCTATCTAAGATTTGTTAAGAGAACTCTCAGTCTTAATCTCTCCCAAGGACAATCCTAGAATGAGAAATAAATGGTAAACAATGCTCAAATCTAGCTCAAAATTCTCCAAGATGTTTTATAAAACAACAAATGCTCCTAAACATGATATTCTAAAATTCTATGCAAATGCTGAAATATGATTAAAAGCTCTCAAATGCTCTCCAAATGCCTATAATAAGGATGCTTTTCCCTTGAAATTCTTGGATCCCAAACACAAATAAAATGGCTTGTATTTATAGCAATTTCCCAAGGGTAGGGGGTAGAGTGAGTTGATGATGATCAAACTTTGGTTAAGTCAAAAGCTTTGAGGTGCTCTCAAATGGAAGTAAAGTTGGTTGGTTGTCTCAAAGAAATTAGGAATTAAATAACTCAATCATTTAATTAATTTAGCTATGTAAGGGTGAATGGGTTGTATTTGATCTTTTTGATTTAAACTATACAATTAATTGATTAAAATAAATTACATAATTTTGATTAATCCCTTGTAGGCTTGAATTTAATTATTTGATTTCATGGTTATTTAATCCTTTGATTATATTTGATTTGTTGTCCACTTTGCTTGATAAATGTCCATTTGGTTTGATCCATTTTAATGCATTGAGATGAGATTTGAGGCATTTGGCTGAGATTTACAATTTTGAATGCTTTGGATACTCCTGGTCAATTTTAGGTGTCTACAAATGCCCCTCTTTGAATTGATGTGTGAAGCGCATTGATTCAAAGAAAACTTGATGTTCTGATCATTGATTTGATATTGATGAGCTGATTGACTGATACGAAAACCTGATATGAAACTCTGATATGAAACCCTGATTTGAAACTCTGATTTGATGCCTTGATTTAAAACTCTGATTTGATAACTTGATTTTGATGCTCTGATTTGAAACCCTGATTTTGATGCTCTGATCTGAAACTCTGATTTGAAACTTGATTTGATACCCTGATTTAAAACTCTGATTTGAAACTCTGATTTGATGCCCCACTGATAAAGTTTAAAATTTCAATGCCCCAGATTTGATATAAGATTTGATGCAGATTCCCCGTTAGATGATATGATGATGCCCCCTGAGAAATGAAATCATATTGATCTTAGGTGTAAAAAAAATTGATGAATACTGTTGATAGAATAGATCCAAGATTATTGCATTTCTGATAAACAATGATGCTGAAAGATGTCGAACAAATGCCCCAGTGTGTAGAATATGCAGATTTGGTTTGACTGAGTCAAAAAATCTCACAAAATAGGGTAAAATAGTTTAAATAGGTTGAAAAACCCAAATTTACTATTCATTTTCACTTTTTTACTATTGAGATTTTCTTTGATCCTATAACGATTGACAGCAATGGTGGTCCCCATTCGAGAGCATAGGTTTGAGCTAGCATGCTGATATCAGAGACCTCCTGACTACGGGCCTCTGGTGAATGGTTCAAACCTTCCTAGTGCATTTATTGCTCTTTAAATAGCATTTAATACATGTTTTTAATGCTTTCTAGGTAAATTTTAGTGAAAAGGCACATAGGGTACATAAAGAGCCACTTAGGGCTGAGAAAAGTCACCTCCGTGCATTGAAAAGTCCACGTAGGAGCAATCCTTAGCCACCTAAGAATTAGGGAAAAATTGCAACCCAAATAGCCAAAATCCGCCTAGAAAAACCCTAGTTTTTAAAGGCCGCTTATGATATTTGAAAATCTGGGTAGGACTTTAAAAGGCCGCCTACTTAGCCAAGCACCACTTATGATGATTAAAGTGTCATGTTTAATGATTTAAATGCCATGGTGCTTGAAAATCTGCGTACACTTATTAAAGTGCTGCCTACCATGATGTTTGAAAATTGAGATAGAAAATAGATGAAGTCCTTTCGATCGATCGTCCAGATAGTTAAATTAGATTCCAAGCTAGAAAATGTATGTTCAGATTGTCACTTAGTGTTTAGGATATTTGAAAATTCATATTGATGAATGTTTGATAGGTCAATGGGATTTGATTAAAAATGATTACAAATTGTCCTTTTGTCTCAAGATATAGAGGTTAGGAGCAATAAGTTGATGCGCTCAAATTAGAGCAAAGATATATTTAATGTGTTTGATTGACATAGAATGGTTCACCAATAGAAAGACTAATACGATTCACTTTATTTCAAAATGTAGGAACATTACCGTAAGTTGCTGGTACGAGGTGTAGTGTCTTGGATTTTTTATTTAGTTGATGAGCTTGCAGCACCTGAGCGGTGGACTATCGAGACATGTGGTCTTAGTTTCCTTCTAGATCTCCCTCGGTTTCAGTTGAACCAAGGTATTTTGATAGCTATGGCAGAGCGATGGCACTATGACCATAATACGTTTCATTTACCCCTCGATGAGATGACTATCATGCCCGAGGATGTGTATAGATTATTGAGGATCCCGACTCATGGAGAGCAGGTGTATTATGATTTAGTGTATGATAGCAGTGTATGTAGATGGGTGTTTGGAGACAACACTATTGATGACGATTGTATTACTTGGGCACAATTTGCCTCTTTCCCTACTTTGTCAGCATTGTTAGGAGATGTGATTGGAGAATTACTTCTTCCAGATAGGAGAGGACGTAGCTTTGCGGTTGGATGGGGCCGAATATTGGAGGACCTGATTGCACATCCTCAAAGATTTGATTAGAGTTCTTGTATATTAGCGTAGTTATATCATGATTTGCATGAGGTTGTTTATAGGCGAAGTGTAGCTCTTTCTACAGGTGCAGTGGTATTATAGTTTTGGACCTGGGAGCATATCCCTATTACAAGACCAGTTTCATCATGAATGCAGGTCTGTGGATATCCGTATGCATTTTTGTATGATGGAATGGTTGTCCAACATTGTTTGGGAAAGGTTGATTTTTAGAGACATACTATAGATGACATAGATCAGGTCATATGGATAGCATATCTGCATTGTGAGATCTGGTGAGAGGATGATGATGAGCTACCATACATGTTTTCTCCTCGGTGGATGATCGACTGATCACCATTAGTTATTGAGAGATTTTGCTTTGGGAGAGTACTCCGTCAGTACGGCCAGGTTGAGGACATGCCTTAGGGTATGACACTTTACGCTAGAGTATAGGCTGAGAGATCTATGTGGGGTGTATAGGTGGATTATCAGTTGGCCTGTTTACATATTGATCAACTGGACTACACTATGTGGGATATGATGACGCATGTCACAGATGCAGGCATGTCGGCTGAGTATCAAGAGTGGTTTATGTGACATTGCTTTGTCTATTTTACAGATCCAGCAGAGCCTATTCCTGATGTGGATGAGCTTTCAGATGATGATGGAGATGATGTTGATGATGATGATGGCAAGAGACCTCAGAGATGGAGGGTTCAGAGGGCACCTAAGACTCCTCGAGTACAGAGATTTGTAGGACCTCGAATGAGAGGTGGACATGTTAGACATCGAGGTGGCAGATTCAAAAAGCCTAGACAGAGAGTAGACAGGCATAGGTTCATCATGGTTAGGCTCCTTTGAGATTTGGTGCAGATTGGGCCAGACATAGACACAGACGTTTCCATGTGGCCAGAAAGGTTCTAGTGCATGGATAGATTCCGCAGGTGGATCTATAGAGCAGCATGACGCCAGTGATACCATAGGTACCATTAGCACCTCAGGAACCACTGGCTCATCCAGCATCATAGGCACCTCCAATTCCTCCCATTGTGGATAGCTTAGTCAAGGATGTTCAAGGTTTACAGGTAGGGATGACTATAGTTACTATTCAATTGGATCAGATTTCTACTATGTTGTAGCAGTTTCTGACTACTTTGGCTCAGTTACCTACCAGTGCGAGCACTAGTCAGGCACCTCCCAGTACACAGGATAGAGAAGGTGATAGGGATCCCGATGGTGCAGGGGTTTCAGACACATGTATAGATGGAGATGGATCAGGTGCCCCTGCTAGGTCATGAGACAGATTTGGGATCCTTGATATCTTAATATTGCATTAATGATGTATCATATGTACTGTGATCGGGACTTTGATGTATGGATCATTTTGTTGATGTACCTTTTGATGTACTGATTTATGTTATAGGCATTGATGATGGACATTTATCTATGATGATCTTTGATTCCTCCTTTTGATGATGTTATTAGATTTCCTTTTATGCACATCTACATGTTTCTGTGATGCATTTATTTCTATTATGTTATGGATGCAATGTCTTAGAGTAGGACATAGATAAATGGATGCAAATGATGTTAATGCAACTTCTTTCTATATTCTTTTCTGATTTAATCATGATGTATGGATTATGCAATGTAATGATATGGATGCAATACTTAGTGCAATGATAAATGAAAGCAACTATATTTTTTATTTTTGGATGTATGCAATTTAACTTATGATATGCAATTCTAAATGATATGGATAAATGAATAATGATAAATGTTTCTTTTCTGTGCTTTTCTCTTGATATGAATATATAATGATTAATGATTAATGATTATGAATGCAAAGGAAAAATCTCATATTGATGACTTGAAACCATTAAATTGATGAAATGTTGTCAACTTTTAATCCCCCCCCCCCCTTGTTCTTGGAAAAGTACTAGAAAGGCAAGCCATTTCAAAACTAACTTGGAGAATGCAATTAAATCTAACATGAAGATGCAATTAATCTAACATGAAGATGCAATGAAACTAAATTGTCCTTGAGGTTTGCGAAAGAAATGCAAACTGAGATATATTTTCACCATAGAGCGTTGTGGAACTAGGAGTCGATACAATCCTTACTGGTGCCATTGCGACTATAAGAATATGAATATTACTTTCCCTCATGTGGTAACCCCTTCTATGAAACCAAGTACAACCCTCACTAGTTGAATGACCAACTATGGGAGTATGAATACCAGTTTAATCAGATTCAATGTTGCAAGTGGATGTTGGTATTAAGATATGGAAAATCTAAATATCCAAGGTATCCTTTTGTCTGAACAAACAAAGGTTAACCCTCCTTATATGAATGTCCTTGATGGTATTTTGATGACCATGTCCTTAGACTAATTCACACAAGTTAAAGGATCTTCCTCAAAAATAGTCACTCAGAATCTTAAGAAAACATCATGTCTCTATCATTGCCAATCTAGTCGAAACATCATGAATTAGCTAAAAAGAACATGACTCGAAAAAGGCTCAATAAAAAAACTCATCAAAAACTTCCAAGTGTTTGTGAATTGTATCAATATTTTCAAATAAGAATTCCAGACAGTCTGATCATTTAGGGTGTCAATTTTTTATTTTGTTAAAATAAGTCAATGAAACTCAAGGATCATGTTATGTGATCAAACTGTGTAGGGTTGAACACTGATATCTATCAAAGGTTCCAAAAATCTCTCTTCTGAATCTTAAAATCTGCTTCTGATGTGTGACCAAGATGTTGCACTATTGAATCCATTTGGTACCAAAAATCTATGATGCATGCCCCCAAGTGATAAATGTGACCAATGTGAAACTTAGGGCGACTGAACCTAGAATGCGACAAAAATGAAGCTCTAAGACTTCATTAGGATGATGCACAAATGACGGATGCAATGAAGATATGGACAAATGAGATGATGAAACGCAATATGTACAAATGCAACTAGGAAAGACCTAAGGGACAAAAGGCGCCTGTTTCCAGGTTTTCACCTCTTGGAATTATTGCTCTTTTTCTATTTTTTTGCTTTTTTTTCTACCAAGGTGCCTATTGCTATGTTTTCACCAAGGCACTTTTTTTTTTTGGCTTTTGAACTTTCTGATTTTTTTGTATTTTGATCTTTTCTCATTTTTTTGGTATTTTTGAATTTTTTCATGTACAAAGGTGATGTTGACTCATCTAATACTCTCAACTTATACTCTTTCTTCTGATACTGTTTCCTCTGACTTAGGTGTGGAACCTCTTAAGATGAATGCTATTGATAGGTTCTTACAATTTATCACCATCACAATCGGCCAATTTGTAGGTCCTCGTTCCAAATGAAGAAACAATGACAAAAGGACCAAGCCAATTTTCTTCCCACTTTCCTTTCTTTTCTCTATCAGCCTGATTTTTTGGATTTTCTCTTAACACTAGATCTCCTACTTGAAAGGTTCTTGGTTTAATATGCTTTTTCTACTTCCTTGAAATTCTATTCTGATACACTTTCAAATGATCATAGGCTTGAGTTTGATGTTCCTCCAACATTTCCAATTGTTGAAGGCGGGCCACTCTATAATCTTCATCTGTTATTAATCCATGTAATGAGACTCTTAGGGATGGTATTTCAACTTCTAAAGGTAGAACGGCTTCGGCCCCATAAACCAATGAAAAAGGTGTAGCTCCTGTCGGGGTTCAAATACTAGTCCTATAGGCCCACAATGCTGGATTGATTTGAAGATGCCAATATTTTCCTGACTTGCCAACGGATCTCTTAAGGATTTTAAGGATGTTTTTTTTGGTAGCTTCTTCTTGTCCATTACCTTGGGGATAGTAAATGGATGAAGAGTGATGGGTAATACGGAATGTGTCACAAATTTCATCAACATCTTTGTTCTTAAACTGTTTTCCATTATCCGTGATGATGGTGTGAGGAATGCCATATCTGCAAATGATATGATTTAGGATAAACATGGAAATTTTCTTCTCTGTTGCAGTTGATAAAGGGACGGCCTCAACCCATTTAGTGAAGTACTCTATTGTCATGATTATATACTTGTGTCCATTTGAAGAAGGTGGATAAATCATGCCAATTAAATCAAAACCCCATTGATAGAATGGCCATGGTGTGACAAAACGGTGTAACTCTTATGCTAGTGCATGGATCATGTCTCCATGGTATTGACATTTTGCACAAACTTTTACATATTGACAAGCATCTCTTTCTAAGGTTTTCCAAAAGTACCCCATACATAGGACTTTCTTAGCTAGGTTTAAACCACTCGAATGTGACCCACAAATCCCCTAGTGGACGTCTTTTAAAGCTAATTTGGATTCATCTTCCTCTAGAAATCTAAGGAGTGTTCCGTTAAGACCTTTAAAATACAATGTGTCAGAAAGTATGGTATAATGGGCCACTTGTCTTATGAAATTTTGCTTTTGAGCATGGGTTTGGTCTATAGGTAGGGTTTGATCTTTAAGGTAGGCATAGATGGGTCCATACCATGGTGAGTCATGTCCATTTAAAAGGGAAATAATTTGGGTATCAGGTAGGTCAAATTTTGGTTTAACCAATTCTTCCTCCAAGAACTCATACTTTTCATTTTGATCGGGCATTTGAAGTAAATATGCCAAAGTAGCCATTGCATCCGCTGCTCTATTCTTGTCTCTTGGAATTTGTTCAAAATTAATCCAAGAAAAGTACTTTTTCCAATCATCCACCAATTTCTTGTAAGGCATCAATTTTTCATCCTTGGTATTATATTCATTATTAACTTGATTGATGACTAATTGAGAGTCCCCATAGACTTGTAATTATGTGACATTCCATTCCAAGGCCATCTTGATTCCTATGACCAAAGCTTCATACTCTACTATGTTATTGGTGCAAGGTAACAATAACTTATAAGATTTTTGGATTTTGTAACCTTGTGGTGTAATCAAAAGAATGCCTACTCCACTACCATTTTGGGTATAAGATCCATCAAAGTATAAAGTCCATGTCTTAGCTTCTACATTCACAATTTCAGAATCCAAAAACTCCACTTGCATAGGGTGTGTAGATTCTTGAGGATATTCAGCCAATTGATTGGCTATAACTTGACCTTTGATTGCTTTCCTATCAAAATATTCAATGTCGAGTTCACTAAGCACCATCACCCACTTTGCGATCCTTCTAGTTAAAGTTCTTTTGCTAAGTAAGTATTTTAAAGGATCAATCTTGGCTATGAGCTTCACCTTATGCAACAACATATAATGTCTTAACTTTTGAGAGGCAAATACCACTGCTAGGCAAGCCCTTTCCATGAAGCTATAGTTTAACTCATATTTGATCAATG
>MU223797.1:1886508-1898917 GCA_018584345.1 Thuja plicata
TTCTACATTGACTTGTTGAGGTTCACTTGATGTTTGAGTTGAATTCAAACTTTGAGTTACATGTTCTTGATTCTCAACTTTGGGAGGAGTTGCATAAGTGTGAATGGTATCAACCTCTATGTCATGAAAAGATTCTTCAGACAAGGAATCCCACTCATAATCTCTAGAATCATCTTCACTTTCAGAACCTACCATATGAATGTGTGCACAAAAATCATGCATGGGACTTGAACTTTCTCCTTTATGTTGAAAACCTATGCCGGCTTTCTCCTCTTTTTCTCTCCAAACTAGTTCAATAGGTTATAACAACCCTCTATGTCAAACTCCTAAGGGTCCTCTCCCCTTATACCCCATTTACTTCATGATATCAAATCCTTTTCCATATTGATCAGTTTGGATAGTGATATATTGCAGAACTAGCTGAAATGTTGTCTTCTTTATAAAGCCATTGTAATACCTCATTATCTTCTTTGTCCATTTCTTGCTTGTCACATTCCCTTACAAAATGGGAATTCTATTTATGAGTTTTATGATCTTTGGATGGATTCCCATGTGTCCTTGTAGATGTAGGTAAATCAAATAGGGAAACAAAATATTCCCCTACCCCTTTTGAGTTAATTTTGCATTCTTTCTCAAATTGATTCATTAGGTTACTCATCTTTTCATAATGATCTTTCTTAGTTTGTTCTCTCTCCTCCTTAGTGGGTTTAGAAGTTTCCATTCTTAATGTTGAAGTTTGAACTGAAGTATCCTTTGAATCTAAACCCTCATAACTCATCTTTTCTTTTCCCTTAGTCAATGTAGTTGAGTGAGTTTGAATAGGGTTAGAAGTTGATGTGACATTTGAGGTTGGGTTTGAAATTTCCTCTTTGGCTTCTTCCATGGTAATATCGCGGATGACTCTTTCCCTATTATGAGGAATATACAATTCATGACTTGGATTTAAAGCATTGCAATATTGGAAAGGATTTGAATCTCCTCCAATCGTGATCTCTTCCCCCATGTATAGAAATTTTATGCATTGGTGATATGTAGAAGGAAACGCTTGCATTTCATGTATCCATGGCCTCCCTAGTAAGATGTTGTAGGTCAATTTCATATCAAGGACCTAACATATGGTATCCTTTTTGATAGGTCCCACTTGAATTGGTAGAATGATCATACCCTTTGAAGACCTTTCCTCCTCATCATAAGCCTTAATAGTGATTTGCTTCTATGGATCAATGAAAGACTCAAATAACCTTAATGACTTGACATGGTTTAAAGTGAAAATATTAAGACCAAATCCACCATCTATGGGAACTCTCTTGACCCTATGTCTTTGGATTAATACCTCTATATGCAAGGGTAAGTTTTGAGGATGTGTGATAGACATGTCATCTTGCTCTGAAAAGGAAAGACAACGAGGGGCTATGAGATGCCCCACCATGTTCTGAAACTTGTCTTCCTCCAAGGTTATAGGAACAGTGGTCTCACACAAGGATTTTTCCAGGATTTCCTTGTGGTTAGGAGATAATTTAAACAACTCCAAAATTGATATTTGTGTTGGAGTCTTTTCTAACTGATGGTGGTTTTTGTTTAGCCAAAATAGTTGGTGGTTTAGGGCCAATAATAATAGGAGTACCCCCTTGTAGGGTAACCTTTGAGGCTTGCCCCCTTGTGATGGCATTAGCAGACCCTTGAATAAGTTTATCTTTGATCACAACAACATTGATATTATTGTCATAAGTATGAGCAAAGTTGACATTATGATTGCCTCTTGCATTATTCGCATTGTTTCCTCCATTGTTTGAATTGGAAGATTCTCCTTTTTCATGCTTATAGAAAGGAGTTTTAAAGGCTGTGTGATATTTATTAGTTTGAGGGATGTCCATTTTTATCACACATTGTCTATGAGATCTTGTACCACATGTTTGAGACGCATGCAATCATTGGTCTTATGTCTTCTATTTTGATGATACTCATAATGGTTATTCTCACTCCACCAATTTGGCTTGATTTGAGGTTCATATGGTTGCGCCACTGGTAAGTCAATAAGTTTATTTGCAATAAGTGTCCTTAATGCATTATCCAATGGTTCACCCAAATTAGTGAATGTCCTTTTGGGTGTAGGTGCAAAGAAAGGTTTAGGCTTGTAAGTCCCTTGATTATTCCCAAAGTTATTAATTTTTTTTTTGTTAAAGGGCACTTTGGGTGCTTGGTTCACATTATTGGCTTGGGCTGAGTTTTGAGTGAGATTGAAAGGGGTGGCCTTTAAAGTGTTAGCCTCTACCACTCCTTTATTTTTGTTATTCTTCATCCAAAATTGGTTGTTGTTGTTGGAATTTTGATTTTGATTAGTGTTGGATGTATTGTTCTTGTTGTTATTCTTGTTATCTTTGTAAAGTTTGATTTCTCCACTTTTTATCAATACCTCTTCCGTTTTCACCCCTTTCTCAATTAGGTCTTGGAATGACCTAGGACATTGTAGCCTTAATCGATAGTTCATTTCATGATTCAAGTTGTTTACAAAAATATCCATCTTTTCTTTTTCGGGTACACTTCAAGGGTATCTAGCAAATACCGCTCTCCATCATTGTAAGAAAAGTAGGAATCCCTCTCCTCTTTGTTTCGTGTTTCATAGATTAAGCATTGTAACCTCATGTTTGATGTTATAGGAATAGTGAGTTACAAACTTAGAGGCCAATTCCTCAAAGGTTCAAATGCCGGAGGGTAACTTTGAAAACCACTCCATTGCTATACATCCCAAACTTCTAGGGAATAACCTCATAAGGTAAGTTGTGTCATGCATGAAATCTAGACTTAAGGCACAAAATTCCCTTAAGTGATCTTGAGGATTAAATGTTCCTTCATATTTATTGTATTTAGGATAAATAGCATTTGCTGGAAATAGAATCATGATTAAAGACTTATCAAATGGAAATGGACACAAAGCTTCGATAGAAAAGGGTCTAGGAGACCCACTTTGTTTTATCGTGTCCAATTGCATCTGGAAAAGTTGGAATTTCTTGTTCATGATGTCAATGGGATTAGCCTCAGCTTCTTCTTGTTTGAGTTTGGTAACATCATAATCATGTGGAATTTTGAGACCCATTTGTGCTAGGTGTAAGAAGTACTTCTCCTTGTCTTTTTCCAACACTTTTTCCATAAGTTTCATGAAGAAATGGCTTTGCATAGCCTCATTAACCTTTTCATCGATTAACTCCTCATCATTAGGGTCAATGTTTCCCCCATAGTTGGTATTGTTCATCCCTTGATTGCTAGGATCCATGTTTGTTCCTCCATTGGTATTGTTGTTAGATCCTTTGTTGTTAGGATCAACATTTCCCTGATTATTCATAACCTTTTTTACATGGTTGATTTGATCGGGATCAATATGGCCAAATGGAAAAGACATCCTTGGTTCTATTTCCTTGATGGGTTCTTGTAAGGGTCTTGAAGAAAAAAGATCACCCAAAAAAGGACACTCTTGCCTTAGATAAGATCCATCTGGTTGTATGGTAGTTTTAATGTAATGGGATCGAGTAAAAACTAGCATTAACATATATCAAGTAAAGATCTTAGGTTTTTTAACTCACTTAAATGATCAATCGGTGGATAAATTTGTAAAATTCTCAATAATTGCGAATTCTGATCCAGTTAAGTATACACAGAGGTAGAACGTCCAAAAGGGTATCCAAAAATGAAATTTGCTCATTTTCAAACCCTCGGCATATACCCACTGTTTGCCCTTTTTTTTTCTGGGAGCCACTTGCCTACGTGTAGGTGGCCTTTTATCATTGATACGTGGTCACTGGAATCACTGTACGCGGCGCTCTGCAGTTAGCAGGCGGTGTTTGCCTGTTGATAGGCAGTTTTAAAATGTTGATACGCGACACTTTCTAGTGGCTTACGCGGTTGTTGAATGATTTAAAGCGGCGTTTTAAGATTTGTAAGCGGCCTAGTTTTGTTTGTACGTGGCCCTAAAATGATGGTATGTGGCGCTTTGCTGAACAAAGTTGGTTTTATCAATTTTTTTGTATTTTTTGGATTTAAAAATTTAAGGGCTTTGATCAGATTTGTCAAAAAAGAATCTTGCGTGAAAATGGAGTACAAGCTCAACACACACATCAAAGTTGTACCATATCCCTAAAACCACACTATTTAATTGTATGTTCTCAGATGTTTTTACAGGTTTGCACAAGAATTTCTTCCAAACATTCTACCTTAGAGTCAAACAAATTTGTCTTTTAACAATGGCTCTACAAAGGTAGGTCTGCTATTTTATCCAGGTTTTCAATCCTTTTTGTTCTAAATATTGTCAAGATCCTTTACCCCCTTGTGGGCTTCCCACATGCATGAAAGTATGATTTTGCGCAATCCCAAAGGACTACTCGAGGAAGTGAGGATGACTTGCACAAGGTTTAGTCACTTTCTGATTAAGGTAAAGTGCATTTATTTATAGTGGGTTGGACGACATCGCAGTAAAAGTGAATATCTCCCACTTTGGGTCATTCCCTCACACCGTCCTCATAAGGCAATTCTCAGGAGGCAGGCCCTTTAAATCTCTATTTAACTAGCATGAATATGGAAAGCAAGAACCAAACTCAGTCCAACGAGTTTGGGAATCTGATTCACTCAAAGAGTAAAGAGCATATCCCTATTATTTTCCTTTGTTGCAAACACCTCAAGAAAAATTTTTCATTTTCAACCTCTTGACAAGGAGGTTCTTAAAAATGAGATGTGTGGTTCAATTAATCTTCCCTTTCTTTCTACCACCCAAACTTGACACTTTTGGCTTTTTGATCAACTTCAAAAAGTTGAGAGCATATACCTAATGGCTTGTTTAAACGGAAAATAGTAGGGTGTCCCTAATTATGCTAGATTCAAAGAATTTTCCACAAGTTAAGCAATGCAAGCTTGATTAGATAAAAATACTTGGTTTTTGAAGCTAGCAAGGCTAGGCACATTTTTTATTGGTTTTGGCTTATTTCCACTCACCTAGTGGCGATCGTTCCCACTCCGGCTCCTCCAACAAGTTAGTCAACACAAATGAAGACAAAGTGAAGAAAAAATGGAAATCTAAAATGAAAAATTCCCTCCTAAAAGCTCTTTTAATGAAAATTTATCGAATCAAAGCTTAAAGAACTAGGCATGAAAATCAATTAAAGAGTGGGAAATTTCTATTTGTAAGAAAAAAACACTTTAATGTAGTGATCATATAAGTGTTCCTCCTCAAATAAACTCTCTAAGAGATTAGCTACATGTATTTTTTTGTCATTTTTAACCTTGATTCTCACCTCTTTGCTAAGCCTTGTGACTCGTTTCTCTGGTTTCCACACTTTCGGGTGATTTTTCATCTGCAGGACAGAAAAACACAGAGAGTCAAAACAGTGAACAAACCATTAAAAACCTAATTTAAAGCAGAAACATTTAAGCAACATTTAACAGCTAAAAGGCGGCATTTAAATTTTTCTAAGCATAAATAGAAACTTTCTAAGTGGCTTTTAAATCCTACTAAGTGGCTTAAAATAATCCACTAGCAGCTAAACAAAAATAACAGGTGGCAAAGAAAGTATAAAAGGTGGCCAAAGGTTGCTGGAACGTGGCTCTTGAAAGTTAATAGGCGGCACACTTTATCTAGCACATGGCTAAAGAATGAAAGACGGAGACGAAAGAAACTCCATAGGTGGTGCTTTATTGTTCACAGGCGGCTCTGAATATTGCATAGGCAGCTCTTCTCCTATTTTTTCTGCAAAACAACACAAAGAACAAGCAAAACACACAAAATATTAAGATTAAAATATTAGAAAAGAGGCTTAAAGCCCCACGGTGGGCGCCATTTGTGTATGTAAGATTAACACCTTCATGAAATTAGGATAATGAGCAACAACTCTATGGAAAGAAAATGTTATTTAATCTAAGAATTGAAGTTTAAAACCCATATCATCTCGTGGTTCTCTATCTAAGCTTTGTTAAGAGAGCTCTCGGTCTTAATCTCTCCCAAGGTCAATCCTATAACGAGAAATAAATTATAAACAATGCTCAAATCTAGCTCAAAATGCTCCAAGATGTGTTATAAAACAACAAATGCTCCTAAACATGATATTCTAAAATGCTATGTAAATGCTGAAATATGATCAAAAGCTCTCAAATGCTCTCCAAATGCCTATAATAAGGATGCTTTGCTCTTGAAATTATTGGATCCCAAACACAAAGAAAATGGCTTATATTTATAGCAATTTCCCAAGGGTAGGGGGTAGAGTGAGTTGATGATGATCAAACTTTGGTTAAGTCAAAAGCTTTGAGGTGCTCTCAAATGGAGAAAAATTTGGTTGGTTGTCTCAAAGAAATTAGGAATTAAATAACTCAATCATTTAATTAATTTAGCCATGTAAGGGTGAATGATTTAGATTTGATCTTTTTTATTTAAACTATACAATTAATTGATTAAAATCAATTGCATAATTTTGATTAATCCCTTGTAGGCTTGAATTTAATTATTTGATTTCATGATTATTTAATCCTTTGATTTAATTTGATTTTTTGTCCTCTTTGCTTGATAAATGTCCATTTGGTTCGATCCATTTTAATGCATTGAGATGAGATTTGAGGCATTTGGCTAAGATTTACAATTTTGAATGCTTTGGATACACCTGGTCAATTTTAGGTGTCTACAGTTCCATTGATTCTCTGAATTCTTTGGCATTATGTACATGACCATATAGATTATATCAAGTTGACATCAATGAAAATACAAACCATTAACTGATTTAATTCATTGCATTATCTTCAACTTAACATTATCAAACATTCAATCAGTTACATGTCATCAATCTCTCCCTTTGGTATTGATGGCAACAAAACTTATATTATCACACTATACTATTTCTAATACAATATGAAATACAATTGTTTTATCAAACTACCAATCTTTGTTTGATAACCAATAAATGTCTGAACTTTGGTAAGCTTTGTTTAGCTTAGATTTGATTCTTGTTTTCTTATGTATTGAATCTCCTCTGGTGTCAATTTCTACTTTGATGTCTTGTCTTGTTTTTAGCAACTTTCTCTTTGTGTAATCTTTCATACAATTTTCTCTCTCTTAGGATATAGTCTCTCCCTGTTGGAGTGATCTGATAATGGATAATATTTCTTCCTTTTCTCAGAAGAATGTGATAATAGAATGTGATAATATGGATAATCTCTCCCTTTGACAACAATGCCAATCAAATATGGAAACAGTGTATGTTGCCAATTGTTTTAAATATCTGACATTCATGTCAAGTGATCATTCTCCTCTTATCCATAATATATTCCTTGAATTTCCCTTATCCATCAGCAATACAACATTATTCTCTTGTACTTGGTTTTGATATATACCTGTCTGTATATATAGATGTAGCTTTGAAGTTCTTCTCTATGCTTGCATCAACATTTCTGATATTCTGATAATATATAGGCTGATGCCACCTTCAGTCTTTTACTGACTGGTAGACAAGGGTTTTACCCCTAGTCTCTTTCTCAGGTACTCAAATGTATCATTGGGCAGTGGCTTGGTGAAGATATCAACCAACTGTTCTTTTGATTGCACATACTAAGTGTCACTTCTTTCTCTTGAACTTGTTCTCTTAAATAATGATACTTTATTACAATGTGTTTAGTCTTTGCATGCATGACTGGATTCTTGTAAATGTTTATTGCACTAGTGTTATCACAATAGATAACCACCGGTTCTAAGATTTTCATATGCATGCCTTCTAGTAGCTATTTGATTCATGCAATACTTGAGAAATTTACAGCAGCAACAACATACTCTGCTTATGTAGTAGACTGAGAGATGCATCCTTGCTTCTTACTGATCCATGTGACAAGTCTGTCACCCATAAAGAATGCTCCTCCAGTTGTGATCTTTCGGTCATCAAGATTTTCAGCCCAATCAACATCGGTAAACACCTTTAGTTCAAATTTGCCTTCTCTTCTATACCATAATCTAAATTCCTCAGTATTCTTCAAATCTCTTAGGATTCTTTTCACAGTAGTCATATGTGATTCCTTGGGGTTAGCAGAAAATATAGCAATAATTCCTATTGCATGTGCAATATCTGGTCTAGTGTGTACCACATACATGAGTTCTCCAATCATTGATCTGTACAAAGTCTGATTTACCTCTGTTGTTTTGTCCTCCTTTTTCAACTTACTTCCAGTAGCCATCGATGTTCCAATTGGTTTGGATTCTTCCATCTTGAATATCTTCAGGACCTGTTTGGTGTATTTGGACTGTGTAATGAAAATACCTTCACTTTGTTGAATGATCTTAAGACCAAGAAAGAACTTGATCTCTCCAAACATAGACATCTCGAATTCTTTTCTCATATCATCAGCAAATGATTTTCATAGCATATCATTGCCTCCAAATATGATGTCATCAACTAATATTTTAGCAATCAAGGTGTTAGTATTAGTATCTTCTTTTAAATAAAGATTGTTGTTTTCACTAGTCCTTATGAATCCAATACTTATTATATAAGAATGAAGTCATTCGTACCAAGCTCTAGGAGATTTTTTTAATCCATACAAGGCTTTGTGAAGTCTACATACCATGTTCCTCTTGTCTGGATCTACAAACCCTTCTGGTTGCTCAATGTATACCTCTTCTTCAAGTATTCTATTTAGGAATGTTGACTTGAAATTCATTTGATATACTTTGAATCATTTGTATGCAGCATAAACAAGTAGTATTATCACTCCTAGCCTAGAAACGGGTGCAAAGGTCTCTCCATAGTTTATACCTTCCTCTTGTGCATACCCTTTGCTTACTAGTCTTTCTTTGTTTCTTGTGAATTCTCCATTATCATTCAACTTATTCCTGAATATCCATTTTGTGCCGATGACATTCTTGTCATCTGCTCTTGGCACAAGTGACCATGTTTTTTTCTTCTCAATCTACTCAATCTCATCATTCATATCACTTATCCATTCCTCATTATCTAGTGCAGCATTGACAGATTTTGGCTCAAACTCACAAATTAAACAACTTGAGTTTAAAGACTTACTTCTTTTTCTTGTACCAACTTTCTTATCTCCTATGATCTGGACCTCTAGGTGGTTCTTCCTTAAATATCTTGCAAGTAGAGGTACAGTCCTTTGTCTATTAGCTTGATCATTATTTTGATCTTCATTTTGTTCTTTATTACCTTGCACATTTTCTTGATCATTATTTTGACCGTCGGTACTTGCAACCTGATGCTCTGGACCAGTGATTTACAGCTCAGGTGCACTACATTTTTGATAGGGTAGAGTGTTAGGTTCCTCATTGCAATTGAACTTATTGTAGTCCTCTGGCTCTTTAGTGCTTTCTTGTTCATTCTTCTCTGCAAATTCATCAATCTTTACATTTGCACTTTCAATAATTTTGTTAGAGGCTTTGTTTAGACATTTGTAAGCCTTGCTCTTGGTAGAATACCCTAGAAAAATTCCTTCATCACCCTTGGAGTCAATTTTTCCATTTCTATCATCTTTTAAGATATAACATTGACTGCCAAAAATTTTGAAATAACTCAAATTGGGTGTGTATCCACACCATAGCTCATAAGGTGTCTTCTTGGTGTCTTTCTTTAGTTGTACTCTGTTTAGTGTGTAAGCAGTAGTGTTGACAACTTCTCTCAAAAATATTTGGGTGATTCCTTTTTCTATCATCAGTGTTCTAGCACAGTCAACTATTGATCTATTCCTTCTTTCAGCAATCTCATTTTGCTGTGGTGTTCTTGGTGCAGAAACCTATCTTTTATACCATGCTCATTACAAAATTAATTGAATTCATCTGATATAAACTCACCTCCTCTATCTGATCTCAAACATTTTAGATCCTTACCACTTTTTTTCTCTACCAAGCCCTTATACCATTTAAACATCTTGAATGCTTCAGATTTATCTTTTAGAAACATGACTGTCATCATTCTAGAGTAATCATCAACAAAGACAATAAAATATCTATCTCCATAATAACTCTTTGTCCTCATAGGTCCACATAAATTAGTATGGACTAATTCTAGAATTGCATCAGATGTATGAGTTTTTCTTTTGAAACTAGACTTTGTCATTTTACCTTTTTGACAGTTTTTACACATGATATTGTCAGGCTTGGTCATTGTCGGTAAGCCTGTGACATTTCTCTTTTTTCTAATTTTAATCATGTTGTCAAAATTCACATGACACAATCTTTTGTGCCACAACCATATGTCCTCGTTCATGGAAATCAAACAAGTGGAGTCAATATCATTCAGATAGAATAAGTTACATTTTGTCTTCTCACTGGTACCAATTAGATTTCCATATTTGTTGAATATTTTTGCCTTTTTATTTTTAAATGCTACTTTGTGACCTGAATTATTCAACTGAGAAACACTCAATAGATTATAATTTAATCCATTTACCCAATAAGCATTCTCACATTTTATCTAGTTATTCAACATTATTGTTCCTCTACCTTCAACTGGACAAGGTGTGTCATTTCCCATTCTTACTGATCTGCCTTTGTAGTATTCAAAAGTCTCAAACTTTTGTTTATCATCGGTCATATGATGAGTGCAGCCACTATCTATGATCCAAACATCATTCTTAAAAATTTTAGATATGAGAGTTGTTTCTACATACCTTTCTTCATCATCATCTGAATCATCCTTTACAGCCACAAACACCATCTCAATATCTTCATCAGATTTGGTGTCAGTATCATCATCCTTACATTTTGCTAGGTAGCTGACTTTCTTTCCTTTGTCCTTGTAGTCTCGGGTATCTCTTCTTTCTGATTATCGGTAGTTTCTATAATCACCTCTGTCAGACTTTTTCTCAAAAGATCTGTCATTACTTTTGTCATCTTTTCATTTGTTAGTACATCTTGCAGCAAAGTGTCCACTCTCTTTGCAATTAAAACAAACAAGTGGTAATTTACCTTTGTATTTACCTTTGCCTCTTTGCATTCTTCTAGCCATAAGTGCTTCAATTTCATCAAGATCATCTTCTTCATTTTCACTATCACTGTCTTTTCTTATAGTGTCTCTGTGACTTGATTTACTTATTCTCATAGAAGTTTTGAATGCAGAATTTATGTTTGGTAAGACACGATTATCAAAGTTATTCATTTCAAATGAAATCAGTCTTCCAATTAAACTATCTAGAGTAACATTGCTATTTTCTACTTCTCTCATTTCTTGAATGGAAGATACTCTAATAGCATAGGTAGGCAGTAAGGTTCTTAGAATTTTACTTACCAATATATCTTCCTCTAGTATACCTCCAACTCCTCGGATAGCATTGACAACCTCTTTAATTCTTGTGTTGTACTAAGTGATGTTTTCTCTTTCTTTCATTTTGGGATCATCAAAATTTCCTCTAAGGCTCTCTGCCTTGGCTCTCAAAACATTTTTTCACTACCATGGACAAGCTTCAATTTGTCCCACATCTGCTTTGCAGATTTGCATTCTTTGACATCTTCAAATTCAGCATCAGAGAGAGAGGAAGCAAGCTCTATCATCATGACGTTATCTTCATTCTTCTCTCTCATTTGTTCAACTGTTGGTGCTCCTGTGGGAAACACATATTTAGTTTCAAGGAATTGAGTAACATCATTACCAATACCTGATAGGTGGAGTCTTATTCTGCTTTGCCATGAAGCAAAATTATCTTTGTTCAACTTGGGCACATCTCATATGTTCATCTTGTGATCTTTGACTTAGGTCTTGAAACCTTCCTTCTAAGCACACAAGCTCTGATACCAATTGTTAGTAATAACTGATAGGGGGGGGGGAGAATCAGTGGCCTCAAAAATTTATCCTTTAATCACTAAACACCAATCAAATAAATCTCAGATTATTAAGTCCCTACAAGATGCATGCCATGAAATACTTATAATAATTAACTGTCTGTCGGTTTTCCTTTTCTATCCTTATTCTCTTTGATTACTGATATGCAGTATAACTATTTACCAAAATATAGTAAATAAGAAGAGTATACCGATATATCTAGAAATGCATATGTGAAATGTAAAATAGTAAAGTAATAAACCATACACACATAACACTTGGATTTTAATGTGGAAACCCTGTTGAGGGAAAAACCACTGGGACCAGTACCCCAAATTTTCACTCTTCTGAAGTGAGCCCTGTTAAGATCCAACCCTGTTAAAGGTTACAAACACACTATTAGTTGTGACCTTGTTAGAGGATTTTATACATATAGGTTGTCACATAGTATCGGGCAACTCAGTTTTCTACCATCCTTGAATCAGCCTCTTTCTTAGACTGTCAATAGGCTTTAGGAAAATCTAGTGCTACTTTCATGAATCAACCTTTTTGGAACTCCTTGGGATGTACCTCAATATATATAAGACTGTTAAGTCCTACTCTATTAAGAGACTTGATGCTTCAAT
>MU223797.1:1898967-1947970 GCA_018584345.1 Thuja plicata
TTTTGGAACTCCTTGGGATGTACCTCAATATATATAAGACTGTTAAGTCCTACTCTATTAAGAGACTTGATGCTTCAATGGTTAAACTGAAACAAAATGACCTATTTCTAATGCAACTTGCATTGCAGATTTTTAGATCTATTTAAGTACATTACCTCTCTGATCAATATATCAATTCAATTCTTTGTGCTCCACACTTTCCGCTCTATGATGTTGTGCTTACTATTTGTCGGTGTCTGCAGAATTCCTTAGCTCTTCCTTCAGCTTGATTGATCAGTACTATATTAAGTTATCCTTCATCAATTTCTCCTTCAACATCTTCTTTTATTCACTCCCCTTAATCCCTTTTCTGTGAATGTCATATATGTAATTGAAAATGAATTAATCTTGTCTCTTATATAGATAAGATATTCACTGTTTCTTGATTCTTGATTCTTGGTGTGAAAAAAAATCCAGCCAATCTAATTTAAAGCATAAATCCTAATTTATCTCGTAGTTATCTTGTTACCAACTGTACAAATCTTCTTTAAATCAATCACTTAGCTCTGGTCAAATAAAATAATAAAAACAACCAGTTAATTCTATCTTTATCTCTTTCCAACTAGATATTTTGTCATTTTATGAACTCTCTGTTCCGTCGGTCAACTCTTCTATTAGTCGTCGGTTACAACTACCAGTTTTGTCGGTGTGACTCCAATCAGCTTTGGGATCTCTGTCTATCGGGCATCATTGGATTTTACTCGTCGGGTAACTCTATTTTTATCTCATCGGGCATCCTATGATTCTACTTCATCTGGTATCACTATGACTTTTCTTCTTTGGCTTTATCGATGGTGTGCACTCCGTCAGTGTTGTCTGTCACTTAGTGAATACTTGACTTCTATGCATTGCTAAAAGCATAACCTTTGTTCCATTGATTCTCTGAAGTCTTTGGAATTATGTACATGACCGTATAGATTATATCAAGTTGACATCAATGACAATACAAACCATTAACTAATTTAATGTCTTGCATTATATTCAACTTAACATTATCAAACATTCAATCAGTTACATGTCATCAGCGTAGTCTCTAATGAAAATGCAAAGTAAAAAATACACCTGGCTAGCGACTTGGAGATAACAGTCACGAAGTCTCAAGAAAAATTAGGGTTTTCTTTGAAATTGGCACTGACCGTTAGATGCAAAAAAAGGAAGATCAATGGTAGTCGAGTTATCTCCAGATGAAAATAATAAAAGTAAAATTATACAGCGATAAAGAGACAACTTTCAGTCGTGTGATCTCTAAATAAACTATGAGTTAAAATATTGGTTCGGCGACAAAGAGATATAACAGTCGCCAAGTCTCTGGAAGTAAGCTAAGGTTAAAGATCAACTAGTATATGGATTAGTTGGGGTGTCTCTAAAAGAACATGAGTTAAGAGATTTCATCAATCGACAAGGAGATAACCGTTGATCTGGAGATTGATCCAACGACACTAGCTAAGTCTCGGTATGAAACTAGAGTTAAAGAGAACATTCAGTAACAAACAGATTACACAGTCGTGAGGTCTCTAGAAGAAGAACCAGAGTTAAAGTGAAGACTTTTCTTTGGCGCCATGGTGTATAGTTCCCAGCCAATAGATTTTTAGAGATTTATGCCAGGTGCAAAAGTGGCTGATTTATGTTTAAAGATAGCCAATCAGATTTGATTTTGAACTCTTTTCAAATTTTATAAGGTTTAAATAAGCAAAATGTACTCATTGATAATTGATTGCATGTCAGTTTGAAATGCCAAGGATAGAAACAGAATTGATGTCACAGTATGTAAACTAATGGTGAAAGTGATTGAATTGTAAGTTTGCAAGTTTCGAATAGATGGCTGCATTGATTTCTCAGATATAAGTAAGTGTATCTATTGTCATTTTGTTTTACCAACTTCCATGTTTTTAGAGCTAAGATTTTTATAATAAATTAGCATTTTCCAAGAAGAATAGAGTTTTCCAGGAGTGTGTTTTGAAATAAGTGATTTCCTAGTTCAAAATTCAGAAGGCATTATGATTGGTGGTGTTTTCAGTGCTTAGAGGTTCAATTCACAGAGTAATTGATAGCTTGTGGTGAGGGTTTGTAGGAGATTTGTTTATAAATTGGAATAGAACAATATGATTCAGGCAATGAGTGTAGCGTCTACTAGTGGAAGAAGTGGTGATGTTGATGATGATATTAAAGGGAAGCACAACTATTTTGAAGAATTCATCTCCCTATTTCCAGGATCAAGCAAAAATAGAAAGGTAAGTGCTGCTACTCTCATAGATGATTTACATTTCATTAGGGATGCTAAAACCCCAAGCTCTTCTAGTTATTCCCTATTCAACTACTTCTATAATAATATTTATGAAGTTGTGCCTATCTCAAACCCATGGACCTGTGGACTGGCCAAATTAATATTCCCTGACATCTTTGTAGATGTTGATTTCATCTTAGAAATGGCCAATAGATATGATACCCTAACCAAAACAATAAAAAGGGATGATTGGAAAGCCCTAGTAACTCTAGATAGAAACTCATTCATGAAAGCATTCAATGTATACCATCCCATGGCCACAGATATAAACTTGAAGAGTTTAGAGAATAGGTATACAAGAGAGTCTGGCATTGCTTCCAGATTAATTTAGAAACATCATGTGCCAAGGAGAAAGAAGAATTATATTGCACCCATCCCAGGGACTGCCCCATACTATTACAAGGACTTGAACTTCTAAATGAAGTATATATCCTATGCATTGTGCAGAGTGTTAGGAAAGGATGGAGGACCCGAGAGAATCACCTCATACATCCTTATGATGGTCCTAGATATGCAGAGCCCACATACTAGTACCAATTATGATTATATTCAATATATAACCAATCAAATGCATCAAGGATTTGTTGATATCCAGAACAAGAAGGACAATCCCAGATTTATGCATTACTTTATTTTAATACATTTGATCTTATACTACAATTTTCCTTTCATGAACTGTCAATATTTAAGGCCTCAAAGGTTTCATCAGAACCAGGCCAACCCCATTCAATTTCGGTTGAGAGTGTGGAATTACACCTCAAGGGAATAGGAATTTTGTGCCTTTGAAAATTAAATAGTATATCCAATACTTAAATGTCTAGGTGTAAATAAGACAAGGCTACCAGTGAAGGTGATACAACTACTAATGTCATGCTAGTATCTTGATAAGTGGTCGAGAGATAAAAACTGGGGTGACTTCTACTATGAGAAGAATTTTACATTGATCAGGGTGTATGGTTGTACTCACCCACCCCATGTTCTACCATTCCATGTGTCACCAAGGATTGCAGCAATGGAATTCATCAAGCAGTTAATTTTGACTGACAAGGAACACCTTTCTCCTCACAGGAAGGGTACATTTACCCCAAGATAGTTTAGGGTATACAATTTTACAATTGGTAAAAGGGCACAAGACCCAGTGAGTAATTGAATGAGCCACTACAGAATGAATGTAGCCCTTTACAGATACATTGACATAGAAGGCCTCATTTTGAGTGCCAAGAAGCTGTTGACACCCACCATTCCATATGTAGAAACCCTAAAATGGACAGACTTGCGACTTGACATTAAAAACACTAATTTTTATCTATTAATTAATGGTTTTTTTTAATCATTAATTAATCATCTATTTTCCTCCAAATTCATTCCCCAAGTTATCTAACCAAATTCTTAAAATTAATTAAATAATTAATTTTATTTAATTAATTAACCTTAGTTGATTAATTACCATTAATTAATTAATTAAATTCAATTTTCTATAGTTTAAATTAAAATATTTAAACTTACTAATTAAATTCTTCCAATTAAATTAATTTAATTTCATCAAATAAAGCAATTCTAAATAAAAAAGAATTCAATTATCTCACATGTTGAAAACTTTAATTAAATAAATGAATTAAATATTTATTTATCTTCAAAGAGATAACTCCAATCAGATCACATGGGTAATCCACCCATCTCTCCATTTCACATGGGTAACTCCACCCATCTCTCCAGTTAACATGGGTAACTCCACCCACCTCTTCAGTTCTAAAAGGTAACTCACAATTAGCTCTTCAATCAACCAAACTCTATCTCCTCTTTACCAATTGAAGAGGTGGAGTTTACTGATGGCTTCTCCAATTCCTTTTAATCTCAACCATTCATCTCCCTATCTCTAGGATTGATCTCAATAGTTCATATCATCCCCAATTCCTATATAATAAACCCTTCATAGCCATTTGAAGGATCCAAAATTTCAAGCTCTTGTGCGCCATTACTCCGTCAGTTTAGTTCTAGCATTCAAGTCATCTTACGATCACACACACATTTCAAGTATCAAATTATCAACGCTTCTCAAGTCATAGATGCTTCCCACACCAATACTGACCATCAAAAATAGCATTTTGGAAGGAGTAGAGAGACAATAGAAGCTTCAAGAACTTTGGGGTTTGCATTCATTTGTTTTCCTTTCTTTGCTTGTACATTTTATTGGTTACGTTTTAAGTTATTCATTATTGGTATCTTTGTGAATTTGGTTTATATCATTGTAAACTGTTTCTACTAACCCCCGCCTTTGGAAAGCTTGGGAACCGTGAATCACAAAAGAGAGGCGTACATTTTGGTGAACCCGACATGAAGAAAATAGCTTGAATATCTCTTGCAGATGAAAGACAGAATCAATCAACCATGGTCGTATGGTTGCAGACCTAAAAATTCATCTTTTTTCTTGATATCTGTGTTATTTTGCAATTGCTGCTATTTTGCTGCAATTGACTGGTTTAATACCGCAATTGATTGCAGGCTTTTGCATCGCTATTCTGTCATCTTCTGTCTATTCTATCTTATGATATTTTTCTGCAAATGATTGTATTTGACCGCAGTTACCTATTCTTTGTCACAATCGCCTATACTTTTCCACAATTGATTGATCCCTACCGCAATTGAAAGCATCCTACCATAGAGAAAATTTATTTTCCACAATAGCCACTGTTTTGCCACAATTGACCAGAGATTGCCACCATTGAACAACTTGTACCACAATTGATGTAAAAGCCACATTTTTGTTTGTTTTTCTTGGTTTCCGTGCAGGGCTGACTGACAGCGAATGACAAAGAAGGTATTCAGATGCATATCAAGTGCTAGAGAATTAAGAGCTGCAAGAAGGAGAATCATCAACTATCGATCACAACAAAGGGCTATTATCACAATCGCAGCTGAGGATCAAAGTGAAGCAATCACTAGGTACATTGATTCAATCAAGAGATTTGCAAGTAAGTATAAAGTCGCCATTAATTTCAGCAATCTTAATAATCCTAGAGTTTCTGGATATTCTACTATTTTAGATTGAAAAGCTTTCATTTCTTGAGATACTAAACACTTTCTTTGACAGGTTTGAATCAAGGAGACAAGATAACAATACAACCTAAAATTCACTCACTTGTCAATTTGGGCTTAAAAAGAATAGTGTTTGTCACACATCTTACATCTCACATTTCAAATTTGGCGCTTAAAATTAACGTGGGGATTAAAATTGAATAAAGGAAAAAAAAATCTCAAATTGGTCCATTAAAATTGAACAAGCAATCAACACCTACTTTTTGGGCTTAAAACTGAACACTTATACTTGTATGGTGGTTTAGCTTAGTTCACATTTCAAAATTTTGGAACTTAATCGATTTACCTTGTGTCCTAAATTTTGGGTGCACTTGCACAATCTGTTAGATTAGGAACCTTTATACTTTTAGAAAGACCTGTCTGGGGAATGTGCTTCTTCCTCGGAGAACAACCTTAAACTGGTAATCCTTCTTATCGGTATATAAACAAGGTGCAAACTAAAGTTCTGTCTTATCTAGCCAAGCTCGGGTGAGGTGTGTTGATGATAGTTTGGATCGGGTGAATATCCTTAAGGATTCAACATGGTCAATTAGGCTCTTAAGTGAGACACACATACAAACTGATTGGATAGATGCCACAGACCCTTACTACAACCTTGTTAATTAGAGGCCAACCCGATCTACCTCCGAATAGATACCTTACTATAGTGCAAGGGGTTGCAGAATTTCCCCCCAAGATTCCCAACATGTGTCCCAAGGTATTTGTGTAGTGAAAGAGATCTTCACTCCATGGCAACAATAACTGGCAATAGAAAAAACATGGGAGCCTACGTCATGGACCTTCATGTCCTAGTAGTGTGACAATTGTTGTGTGAGCTAACAGACATTCAAGCATTGGTCCTATAACATTATATTATGAAGCCAATGACCTAGATTAATCTGAGTGTTCATTGTTAGGACCTTGTGATAACCTTGCAACTTGAAAAAGTTGTAGAACATACACATTGTCAGTCTTCATTCTTCAAAACATAGTGTCTGTTGTGCTTATTCTTTTATCAGTTTCTAAAATGCAAAACAAACATCCAACTGTCAAAATGAGTCAAATGTGTTAAAGTCTAGGGTTGTCAACATCAACTATCTTGCAAATCTGAAGCTTTGTTCCAGAAAATCAAAATTATCAGAAAGTGATACCTATCTTCTAGTCTTTTTGAGACTGTTTCCCCTTTACCGCAATTGCCCGCATTTTGCTGCAATTGACAGAATTTTTTTTAGTTAACTTATTTATTGCCATAATCAACCTATTTATTACTACAATCGGTGATAAAATACCACACTCAACCATTCACTTTTCCGCAATTGGTAGAGTTGTGCCACAGTTAACCATAGATATTTTACACCTGTTTTGACCTAAAAACCTTGAAAATACTCTCCATTTTGTGTCAAAAGACCAGTGTCTATCACAAAAAAATGTGAAGAACATTGTGTGAATCTCTAAACATTAAAGATCATCCCTTCTTTGAAAAGAGCGATTATTGTCTAAAAAAATTTTAGTTCGAAAGTTCAAACTCAAAATATCTTGATCTCATCATCTCAAACATCATCATTATCTCTATCAAGCGACTTTGTCCCAGGCAAAGGTCAACAAATCTTATTTTTATTTACATCATCAAAACTTTGAGATCAATATTAATCAATATCTGTCCTTAAAATTACCCTTGTCCAAAACATAACTCGAACTTCTTTAGAAAGGTTATCCTTTTTTGTTTTCTTTATATCACTTGTTTTAGTTACAAAATCTAGACCACACTTTGTCTCAAACACCTCATGGAGGACCTTACACAATTTCAAAGGCTAGAACACAACCTAATGAGTCATATATCAATAGATTCCATACTTGGGAAATAAAGCAAGAGGATGATCCTTTCATAAATACCAGTTCTACTCTATTCATTGAACAACCCCATGGGTCATCTTTTTTCCAAAATGTCACAGAAGAGGAGCTTTAATATATAGAGCAAGATGCTTATTCCGCACAAATAGTTGACATTTTTTTAGAGAGGAACCTTGAATTTTTCTTAGCCATGCTGTTAAAGAAGGGAGTCAAACTCCCCACTAAATTCAGTGTGTCGACCATATGGCCTGAAAACTCTCTCGCAAGTCAAAACACTAATCAGCCCTCTCAGATACTACCTGTGCTTTCTCAAATTTTACCACCTTTGACAACACCAACATTGGCACAAGATGATACCCAATCAAACCAATTACGCAAACATAGCAAGCACATCTTCCACTCAAAGCATGACAGGCTCACAACTAAGTGTACCCATGGTCACTAGTATGGCTCCACCTTCGGTCTCATGGCCTGGACAATCAAGCTCTCATGCTATGCCTTCCATCCCACCAACAAATAGAAACTGTTCCAAAATAGTGTCGCTACTATAGTCAATTCCTACTAGCCTTGGGATCAACACATCATTCCCGTAGGGATCCATCTCTATGGTTTTGAATTACAATCAATGCCCACCCAAGGCTACACCTTTTCTCATTCAAAGACCAATCCAACCCCAGTAACAACAACCCCAGCTTCACTCACCACAAAACCAACCTCAACAACAACAACCCCAGCTTCAGTTGCCACAAATCCAACCCCAACAACAACAACCCCAGCTTCAGTTGCCACAAAACCAACCTCAACAACAACAACCCCAGCTTCATTTGCCACAAATCCAACCCCAGCAACAACAACCCTAGCTTCAGTCACCACAATTCCAACCTTAGCAGCAGCAACCCCAACCCTAGAAATATCAAAAATATCAACCCCAGCTTTAGTTGCCACAAATCCAACATCAGCAACAGCAAGCCCAGCTTCAGCAGCAACAATATCAACCCCAACAGTATCAACCATAGTTTCAACAACAACAACATTCCCAACCCCAACAACAAACACATCAAAACCCACTGTGGGCCACTCACATACCCCCATTTTAAAATTATGTTTTGGGAAATCAATATAAAGTCCCAAGGATGAGGTCCAATGCTCCTACTCAAGAGACATAGAGGTGCAGCCTCATACCTACTACAACATAGAGGAACAACATCACACATCAGCCTCAGTATCAAACATACATGTTGATCCAACAAATTTAGACCCTTCAAACCCAAATGATGGATATGTAAAATTAGGGGCAAACTAAATCCTACACCACAAAGGATTTATACCCTACCCCTTTTATCACTCTCTTCACATGTTTCTATTCCGAACTCACTTCTTGGTACCGAAATTTGACTAATATAGGGCCAATACCAACCCTATTGAACATATCTGAGAGTTTTTTGCTAGTTGCGTCGAAGTCGCACATGATGAGACATACTTAATGCGACTATTCCCACAAATCTTAGTCAGACCAGCAATGGAATGGTTCTCACATTTACCTCATGGCATCCTGTCTTGGGGTGAATTGGCTGAAAAGTTCATCGCTCACTTCCATCATAACATCGAGCCCAAGGTCAGTATCAAGGACCTTTGCGATATCAAATAGAAGGATGGAGAGTCTTTTGTGAAATTCCTTCAGAGATGGAGGAATACTAAAAACTAAATAACATATGATGTACCCAAGAAAGACCTAACAATCATGTTCATTGACAATCTGATTCCAGACATGTCATTCACAATAGGATTGCAATTAGCTCCCAACTTCACACAACTCATCAAATGACGAGTTCGTTGTGAGAAGAACTTAATCAAATGAGGAATCCTTGCAGATCTGACCCAAATGAATACAAAAAAAATTGGAACGGACAAAGCTAAGTGGTGGAACAAAAACAAAAATGTCACCAACGATGGTGTCATTGATGTGAAGACAGTCAACTACACACAACCCAAAGTGTCACTGCAAGGTGCACCTATGGCCAACCAACAACCTACAGTTCCCACTCCATAAGCATACACTCAAAACCAACCTCCCCCTATCCAAGCGGACACTGTGTCAAAGAGTCAGCAATAGACTCAATGCAAACCATGGTTTCAATTCCAGCAGCAAGATTCCACACCATTAGGAGAGTCGATAGAATAAGTTTTACGAAAGCTAATACAATCCAACACTATCACTCTCACAAAAATCAGGGAATTTGAACATGGTGAAAAAAAACCAAGGTGGTACAATGACAATGATTTTTGTGAGTTTCATCGGGTGAAGGGACACAAAACACCTAACTATTACTAATCTAAACATGCTATCCAAGATCTGATTGACATAGGGGTCATCAATGTAACAAATACCCAAACCAAAGGGACAACTAAATCATACAATATTCAATGATACATTTCATGATCACAATAAAGGGAAAGCCTTTGAGCCTAGTGGACCGTCAAAATAGGTCAACTATACATATGCCAATAGTGATAATGTTATCAATTACCTCAATCCTTCAAATATCCATGTGGCTACGATCACTATCAAAGACCAAGGTAAAAAATGTGTTGTAACCATGCATCATACCAGAGTTATCTTGCAAGGCATACCTTCCTCTTTTGCTACACCAGTCGGCCCTCAAGCAACCTCAGATCCACAAACAAGCCTGGTGGATCAACTAAAGTGCACACCTGCCCAGATCTCCATGTTTGCCCTCTTGCGCATATCTCCACAGCATAAAGTGGCACTTGACCAAGCCCTTCAAAATGTAGCTATCCCAATGGACATAACACCCAAGAGCTTCCAAATGATGGTTAACCATATAGCTGCTAACAAACATGCAATGTTCACAGACTGTGATGTGCCTCCACATAAACCCCTACATAATGATCCTTTGCACTTGCTTTTCCAAGTCCACAAAAGGGCTATCCGTAGAGTCATTTTTGATGGTGGGGTTGGATTAAATATTTGTACTCTAAAGTTAATCAAGAAACTAGGCTATTCAGAATCCATCATTGATGTCACAAGGAGGATAAATATTAGATCTTACAATGAAGAGGAAAGATCCTCTAAAGGTATTATCATTCTACCTATCCGAATTGGTCCAGTTGTCAAGAACACTCCCTTCCAGATCCTAGATCTTGAGTTGGGATACAAAATGTTACTAGGGAGACCATGGATACATGAAATGCAAGCTGTACCTTCAACATACCATCAATGCATCAAGTTCACACACCAAGGAGAAGAAATCATCATAGAGGGAGATCCTCATCCTTTCCAATACTGTAATTTGGTCTAAATCATCACTGATAACCAGGTACCCTCAAACCAAGACACAAGCATCCCATCCTCTTCAGATTCAAATCCTAAGGATGTCACACAGAAAGAGGGAAAAATATCCATTACCGACAAGGATTGTGGTGAATATAGCTATGAGGAAGCTTTCACTATCACGAACATGCCTTGGAGCCCAAAAACATATGGCATGCCAGAACCAATTATTATAATAGAAACTCTAGAGCCTATTCTATTCAGATGTCCACCCACAACTTTTGTCATATGGGGAGACATTGCAGAAGAAAACCTATTTGAACAAGATATCAATACATGGTTGTATCAAGATTCATAAGAGACACTTCAACAACCCCTACCCATATCAAACTACGAAAATGGCTATACAATGCTACAAAGATTTGGGTATGATGGTACAAGTGGTCTGTGGGAAAGACAACAAGGCTTAATAGAATGGTCTCTCCCGCCAAGCCAGAGAAACAAGAAAGGGTTAGGCTATGGTAAACAAAGAACCAGTCCCATAATCCAAGACATCCAAGTTGATTGGGAACAAATAGCAGAGTTGCACTGGGGGAAAAACCCAGAACATGTCTTGATAAGCAACATACTAAAATAGTTGTTGCCCGCCAAAGTGGAAACCTCTCAAACCCAAATAAACCTCAACATAGCCATCGACGATAAAAAAGGAAGTGAGATATTCGATGAGCATTCTATCAAAACTGACTCCCACAAGTATGAGTGGAAATCCCTTCATGACTCTAAACCGTTGATCCCAGACTATTCCCCTCATTCAGCCACCACCATACACCTTGACAACTTGTTTGACCAGTTATCCATTCACGAACAACCCTACATTGATAAACATGTCATTAAGCATTCCTCAGGTGGTGCGTCCACATCACAGTCTAGGTTTTTTGGAACCATATCTGTAGTCCCTTTCAACCAAATAGAGTCAAACCAACACGAGGGCCTATGTCTTGTACACCCAGAACTAATAGAGTGGGATCAACAAGGACCGCCCCTGATATGGATTTTTTCAAGAATGATGAGGCTATTGTAGACTTGATGGGACTTAGAGAGGGAATGCCATCAGGAGACCATAAAGCAGGTTTCTCCATTGACCTTGACGGATCAGCATACTTTGGGGAGGAAACACCTCTTTCCAGTCATCAAAGAAAATTAAAAAAGAAAAAAGAATCATCAAGTTGTGAAAACTGAAAGGCGCTTACTGACACAAAAAATGATAGAAAGATAAAGCAAGATGTATCTTCTCGTGAAAAAATCACTATGGCACTAGAAGATGAAAAGAAGGAACTCCTCCCTTTGACAGAGGAAAATTTGGCATTAGTAGCAGAATAAACAGAGGAAGTCAACTTGGGAGATGACAAGAACCCATAGAATATATACTTGGAAAAATCACTCACCCTAGAGGAGAGAGAATAGTTCATTAGTTTCTTCAAGGAAAGGATGATCAGTTTTGCATGGTCCTACTCGAATATGCCAGGATTAGATCCAGAGCTTGTACTGCACCATATCCCGTTACTACCCAATGCCAAACCTATAAAATAGAAGCTAAGAAAGATGCATCTCCATGTTGCATTACTAGTCAAGGCAGAATTTAAAAAGCTCCTGGATGCTAAGTTTATAAGACCAATCCCATATGTAGACTGGATATCTAACCTGGTACCAGTTAAAAAGAACAGTGGTTGGATTCAAATTTACACAGAATTTAGGGATCTTAACATAGCTCATCCCAAGGATGACTTTCCTTTGCCTAATGTTGATATGATAGTAGATTTAACTGCTGGACATCAAATGTTATCACTCATGGATGGATTTTTAGGGTATAATCAGATAAGGATCGCGTCGGAGGACCAACACAAAATAACTTTCACATGTCCTTGGGGCACATATTGTTGGAACATCATGCCGTTTGGTCTAAAAAATATCAGAGCAACATATCAAAGGGCCATGACAACTATCTTCCATGATCTCATCCACAAAACAATGGAAGACTATGTGGACGACATACTAGCCAAGTCAATGCTTCGCAAGGATCATCTACAAGTATTGGGACCAATCTTTGAAAGAATGCAGGAATACAAAGTCCATTTAAACCCAAAGAAATGTGCATTTGAGGTCATAGCAAGGAAGCTACTAGGGTTCATAGTGTCACATAGAGGCATTGAAGTAGACCCAGAGAAAGTCAAAGAAATATTGGACATGCCACCACCGTCAAACCTAAGGCAGCTAAGTGGGTTACAAGGAAGGATCCAGTCAATCAGGCGCTTCATAGCTCAGCTAGTAGACAAGTGTCACCCATTCCAAAATCTACTACACAAAGAAATCAAATTCATATAGATAGAGAAATGCAAACAAGCATTCCAAATATTCAAGGACTACCTTCTCAAGTCTCCTATAATGGTGCCACCAGTCCAAGGTAGACCATTGATTTTGTATATCTCGGCAACATAATCAGCATTAGGCGTACTCTTTGCACAACATAATGACATAGGTAAAGAGAGAGCCATGTACTATCTAAGTAGAACATTGGTAGGATATGAGCTCAACTATACGCCAATTGAAAAATCAGTCCTTGTAGTTGTCTTCGCTTCCCAGAAGCTGAGGCATTACATGTTGAGTCACAAAACAAATTTGATAGCATATATTGATCCTTTAAAGTACCTCCTAAGCAAAGCAATGCTCACTGGATGACTTGAAATGTGGGTAATGATCTTAAGCGAGTTTGACATTGAGTACATAGACAGAAAGGCCATCAAAGGGCAAGTGATTGCGGACCAACCAGTAGAGGCACCTATTCAGGATCATCATCCTATCATTTCTGACTCTCCCGATGAATCTATTATGACATTACAACCATAAATCAAGGTATAGAAACTATACTTTGATGGGTCGTGCATGAACCATGGTGCAAGGGTAGGAATAGTGTTCATCACTCTGAATAATGACACAATTCCAAAATCTTTTAGACTCAACTTCCCCTGTACAAACAGCATAGCAGAATACGAAGCACTGGTTATTAGATTAAAGATAGCAATTCAATGGAGAATCAAGAACCTTAAGGTCCATGGAGATTCACATTTGTTCATTAGCCAAGTCAAAAATGATTATATGACCAAAGATGATAAGCTAATACCATACAGAGCACAGATGGAAAGGTTGCACACTAAGTTCCAATACATCTTCTTTGAGAAAATACCACAAGCTCAAAACAAAGTTGTAGATGCGATGGCTACCATAGCATCACTGATTGATATGCCAGGAAATGAAACAAGATTCCAGTTTCTAATGGAGCAACTCATGATACCATCGCATCAAGCACCAATCACAGAATTAGCATGCATCCTTGTTGGTCGTGAAACCCCATGGTACCAAGATGTATATAATTACCTCCAAAATAGTGTCTTACCTCCCAAATTTTCTAGAAATCAAAAAAATTCCCTCATCCACCAAGCCTCTAGGTATACCATCCTCTCAACTACTCTATATAGAAAAAGTCTAGATGAAATGCTACTACAATGTCTCACTTCCACAGAATCTAAGAGAGCTATGTATGAGGTACATGAAGGAATTTGCAGAACCCACAGAGGTGGAAACAGCTTAGCTAAGAAGATCATCTGCATGGTATGCTATTGGCCCATAGTAGAGACAGATGCAAACAAATATGTACAAAGGTGTAGGCAATGTCAGATTCATGAAGACCTCATCCATGCACCAACCCAAGAATTAAATCCTATCACTTCACCATTACCATTTTCCATGTGGGGATTTGACCTAGTGGGAAAGATTACACCTTCTTCAGCAAATGGACACAAATAAATCATAGAAGCAACAGAGTACTTCACTAAGTGGGTGGAAGCAATTCCCCTCACTTACATAACTAGAAAGTAGATATCAATGTTCATACTCAACCACATCATTTGTTGATACGGGATTCTTCAAACTATCCTGATAGATCACGGTACACCTTTCTAAAAAAAATATGTTGAAGAGCTATGTGAACAGTTCCAAATAAAATAAGGGTTCTCTTCATTCTATTATCCTCAAGGGAATGGCCAAGCTGAAGCAACAAACAAGACTATCTTGAAAATCTTAAAGAAAACAGTCAACAAATCAGGGCGAGACTAGCATTCACAGCTTAGTCCCGCATTATAGGCATACAAAACTAGCATGAGAACACCTACAGGATCCACTCCTTTCTCCCTAATATATGGATCAGAGGCAGTCCTACCCCTCAAAGTGGAAATCCCATCCCTGAGGATATCATTAAAGAACCTGATTTTAGATGAAGACTATAAAGTAGCAAGGCTCAGTGAACTGGAACTACTAGACAAAAGAAGACAGCATGAATTCAACCACTTACAAGGCTATCAGAATTACCTTAGAAGGAATTATCACAAGAAAGTGAGGCCACAAACATTTGAGGTAGGAGACCTTGTCCTCATGGAAAATCAAAAGAACCAAGAAGAAAGAGTGAAACCAGGAAAGTTTGAGCCTAACTAGCTAGGACCATATGTCATTGTCAACTCTACCCACAGTGGGTCATACCAACTAGCAACACCAGAAGGAGATCATCTCCCTGGATACATCAACAAAATGTACCTCAAGAGGTTCTACTCTTAAGGTCTCAATGGTTAAGGTACCTATCTACATATCCATAAAAACCAAAAAAATAAAAAAATAATAATAATAAATAATACAAAATGTTACCTTAGTGAAAACCTGGTAATCAGGCGCCTTGGTGACAACAAAAAAATCAAAAAAGAAAAAAATTAAAGAGAAAAAAATTTATCTCTCAGTGAAAACCTGGCAAACAGGCTCTATTGACTAAGTACCTTGGTGAAAACCTGGCAAATAGGCGCCAAGTGTTCAAATCCAGCTTCACCATCAATGAACTCCAAGATCAAAAGATTGAGTACACTTCAAATGCAAGACTGATTACCCAAGCTATATCCAAAAGAAAAACCCCTCTGAGCACCAACACTTATCCATGGTTAGTACTGGTCCACCAGACTAGTGGGCGATTCTAAATGTCCTTAAAAAAAAAAAAAAATTAGAAAACTCATCAAAATCCTAAAAAAATAAAAAAATTGCAAAAACCCAAGCAATAAAACCGACTTGGTTATCAAGAGAGCAAAAGGTGATCAAGCCCAGTCAATCAATGTCACAATCATGAGCTTTGTGAATCAGCATTAGGCCCATATGACACATCTTTATCAATCTATCAAATCTATCAGCAAGCAAACTGGCGACCAAGCCAATCTATCAAATGTCACAATCATGATCTGTGCGAATCAGCATTGGGCCCATTTGACATAGCTTGATCAGCCACCAAAATGATCAAAATCAATCAATCATATCAATCGTCTTACACAGTGATGGATACACTCAAAACTAGACAGGTCAATCTTATATGATTCATCTATTTCTGAAACCAGACACAATCGAATCCATCAAGCCAATCAAGCCTATCAAAAGAGTCGAGCCAATCAAGAGAATCAAACTGAATCAAGGAACAACCAAAAATGTTGACCGGGTCAGTTAGTTGGTCAGATGTCAGTCTATATTTTGTGGTTATGCTCTAACGCTACTCCAAGATCCACCAAGTGAGGAGAGTAGCTATGATGGATCATTACTTATTTTCTTTGATTTCTTTCTATTGAATGTTCACTTTGATTTCAAGGCCATGATGATTTAGGATAAATTTTGTAGGTGTTGTCACATATCTGGCAACCACGCAATTCCACGGTCTGAGCTTACCCCTAGGAAAGAATTGGAAATTCCTTCTTTTTTATCTTCTTGTTTATTTACCAAATGGAATCAAGAGCTCACGGTGCTATTCAGATGGACTCTGGGTGCATTGGAGTTCTATCTTGGTTTCTATAGTATTTTCTTTTTTGCAATCAAGAGCTCATGATGCTATCCAGATAGACTCTGGGTACGTTGGATTTCTATCTTTTTTTCTTTGATCTTTTCTTTTTGGAATCAAGAGCTCACAGTGTTATCCAGATGGACTCTGGGTACGTAGGAGTTCTATCTTGGTTTCATTTTTTTGGTTTATTCAGAGGGAAAAGCAGTATCCAGATGGTCAATATCTGGGTGCTTTTGACTCTCTTTCTTTTTGAACAGGGAACAAAGTTGAACCCAGATGATCAATATTTGGGTGCACTAAGTTCTCTTTCTATTCAATCTCTCTACTCCTTATGGTTATCAAGAGGTCATGGTGGTATCTAGATGATATGTGATCTGGATGCATTGGACACTCTTTGGAATTTCATAAAAATGAGGTAATAATGACAAATATTGGAAATAGGGGCAGCAGCTTGGGACACTCATCCTTTCTATCAATTCATATCTACCAAAAAAATAAAAATTCCTTTCTATCATTCCATATCTATCAATCCCAGAGAATGATTTTCCAAACTAACTTCCCTCTAACTAACACATGCATTACTCAGATATTTTGTGCATAATAGATTACATCCATTTAAGTGTATTAGAAAAAATGAAAAAACATAGCAGCTGCATACATGGTAAATCATAAATCACATGCATCCATAAGCATCTCATATAAACAAACATTTCATTTCCACCATCCTGCATAAACATGTCAGTATCATAGGAAAAGCATATCATACACCTAAGAGTCTGCATAATAGAATCTCACAACATATAAACATACATATATCAAGTAAATCAATAGATTCATCTCATATAATCCAAATATCTAAGTACAATGAACGGTTGCAAGTCTGAACACAAGGAGGTAATAAACAAATATTATCAATAAATATCAGTGTGTCAAGATACAATAATGGATAAGCCTCAGAGTATATCAAAGGAACATCACTACAAAAATGGTACATGATACAAAAAGGAATGGCATTAAATTAGCATGTGATACCCCCACCCTCGCTGCCATGTGTACGAGGGGGTGGCATATCAAACGCAGGTCTCTGTGAGGAACTCGGAGCACCAACACCACTACTTTGTGACCTTTGTGCCCTACTAGATCTTTGTGAGGCTGTATAACTGGGAACCCTCTTCTCTACAGGAACTGAACCCTCATAGTGGCACCTCCAATACTCAATCTCTCTCTGAGTGTCACGCCCAGATCTATAGTATCAGTCCAAAACATCCTGATGTGAGGCATCCTGTACACTAACAATAAAATCTTGAACCTTCGCTTGAGCCTGTCACTCTCTAGCCTCTTCCATAGTTGTCCTAGCTTCGGTTGTTGTAACCCTAGCCTCCAAAGCAGTGGCACAAGCATCAGTGGAAGTAAGTTTGGCCTGTAAATCAAAAACCTTTTGTGTGAGTCTGTCTAGATGAGAAGGGTCTACGTCCATCCCTCCCATGGCCACATCAATTTCCCCCTCCTCATCTCTATCACCCAATCCCTCATCACCCCTCCCCCTCACCACCCAAGAATCCTCACTCTCAGAACTCTCACCAGTACTTCTGTCTGTACTGCTACTATCGGTGGAGGAGCTCAAACCTGCACTCTTTGCATCCAAGGCCTCAATATAAATATCTCCAATCTCCATTTCCACATCCTCTACAATAACTCTATCATCCACTCTCGGGGACAATACAGCACTAGTACGCCGACGTACTCTCTGCACTAACTTAGGTGCCTCCTCCTCCGCCGCCTCCTCATCCTCCAAAATGGCACTCAATCCAACTCTCTGAGTATTTCTCCACCCACCCCTCATCTGAACCCCACCACTAGCACCCCCAAGACTAGGATCATCTCCACCATCATCTCCCCTCCACCGTTCCCCATCTTGGCCTCCATCTCTACCTCTGTCTCGGACCCCATCTCTCCCTCTGTATTGACCACCCCTACCTTGTCGTACCTGTCAGTGCCTCCTCATGATAGTCCTAGTAACAGGATGAGAAACATCAGTAAGTGAAATAGGATGGGTTTATGCCCACTGAGCATCATACTAGGGAGTGGTGCCTACAAAATGACCAAATTCAAATATCAGTACCACATCAGATAAAGCAACAAGTATCATAAAGTAGATAGACTAAGAGATCAGTAGGGAAACTACACAAAAATCATTGCACAAAAAAACTTGCATCTACTGTGGTAGATCACCATGTCCAAGGAACAAAAAGTAAGCCTGTAAACTCAATCCGAGAAGAATCAAGTGAAACAACACCACCCCAAACCAAAGCATCCCTCGACTTACGAGAAAAATAGGCATACATATAGGACACATCCTGCTTCTCCCCAAACTGTCACAATACCCCATCGGCATTATGAAAATCAATCATATGTACATGGTCAGTGACATGACCAATCAGATATCTCCGCTGACGGAAAAAAGGAAGATGGATATCCACTCCATCCCACATAGGGCACTCTCTATACGGTCTCAAAATGAAATAGGGCATCATATCTAACTGTTGATGCCAATACAACAAATGACTCATGTGGGTCTGAATAATGGCTCCATCATACATGAAGACATAAGGCCTATCTGTCGGCAGATCATTAGAACCAACAAGACAGCACACAACAATGTGCTCCCATGCCCATATCTGGAGAAGGGCAGCACCACAGCCAAGCGACTTACCATTAAGGTAAGTCACGTAAAACATATGACAGTGCATATGAGCTAGCATGCATGTCCCCCATGCATATACATTATGACCATGGACCATACTCTGGGATATAGAACCAAAGCCAACAGAGAATCTGCGTTGGCATCGATCAGGGCATAAGATGCCACATATCAAACTACCTAATAAGGTAGATAATCTATTAAGGCCCAAGATAAATTGGGACCATGGAATATCATATGCACCGGAAAAACCAAGCTGATCCCGAGGCAATCCAGATAACTCAGTTAGGAAACAATACCAGGTCAGGTGGCATACTCAACAAGTGCACCCTAGATCGGAAGCTGAAGAATGTGGTAAACATCCTCCAATGTAACAGTACACTCTCCATTGGGTAACTAGAAAGTGCATGTCTCCAAATTCTATCACTCTACAACAGCCAAGATCAGACCCATGTTGGTCGTGATCTCTAACATGTAACAAATCCAATATAATCCTAACTCTCTAAGAACTGGCCTCTCATCCTCAGAGAGCTAGAATCTGTATACAAGTCCCGCCAGTCTAGACTCTGGGCAGTGCAAAATCCTCCTGATGAACTGCATACAGAAATAAATCAGAAATATATCAGTGTGAGTCATAGAGAGAAGTGCCAAAAATTAGAATAAGCAGAAATGAGGCCAAGCAAATCCAATAAAATGTTAAACAGGCAATTGCAGAAAAAAAACCTAAGAGTGCGGTACTTTTATGCGATTGCAAAAAAAAATAGACAATTGCAGAAAATAAAAGGCAATTGCAGCATGCAAGACTGAAAATTGCGTCTCTCTTATCAATTGTGGCTCATACCCGGCAATTGTGAAATTAAAACCGCAATTGCGGCAAAATCGCAGGCGATTGCGGAAATTTATGCAAAAGGACAAAAAAAATAAAAATTTCAAAGCAATAAATATAGGAATTAAAGACATGCAAAGCAAGAACACTCACCGGACGTCCTACACCAGCTGGCCTCTGATACATCTAGACTCAGTAAAAAATGTGTGTGACTCCAGGTAAGCCCGCCATCACACGAAAACAGGAGAAAATAACAAAGAAAACTAGCAACAAACTCACCAAGAATCCAAGAGCTCCAAGAAGGCAATGTGACAAATGAAGGGCTCTCTTGGCTACTTATAGGGAATTCCAAAAACCCGATTTCTCCAGGAAGTCAAAATTTTCTTCCTAGTCCCTGAAAACTTTGACAGTCGATATCAGGGGCAATATAATAAATTTTTCAAATGAGTCAAGTACCCAGATTCAGAAATTGTAGTTTCAACAAATTAACGCTCATGTTGGGACTTTTCACTCAAATTTGTTGAGGGGGCATAAATACACCTACTATCGCTAGGGAAAGCTGGGGCAAGATCAAAATCAAAGAATCCTTGACACATTGCAACAAGTCACATTGCATCAAAGAGGGGAAAATGTAGACACCCTAAAATGGGTAGACTTGCGACTTGACATTAAAACACTAATTTTCATCTATTAATTAATGGTTTTTTAATCATTAATCAATCATCTATTTTCCTCCAAATTCATTCCCCAAATCATCTAATCAAATTCCCAAAATTAATTAAATAATAAATTTTATTTAATTAACTAACCTTAATTGATTAATTACCATTAATTAATTAATTAAATTCAATTTTCTATAGTTTAAATTGAAATATTTAAACTTACTAATTAAATTCTTCCAATTAAATTAATTTAATTTCATCAAATAAAGCAATTCTAAATCAAAAAGAATTCAATTATCTCACATGTTGAAAACTTTAATTAAATAAATGAATTAAATATTCATTTATCTTCAATCAGATCACATGGGTAACTCCACCCATCTCTCCAGTTCACATGGGTAACTCCACCCACCTCTTAAGTTCTAAAAGGTAACTCACAATTAGCTCTTCAGTCAATCAAACTCTATCTCCTCTTTACCAATTGAAGAGGTGGAGTTTACTGATGGCTTCTTCAATTTCTTTTAATCTCAACCGTTCATCTCCCTATCTCTGAGATTGATCTCAACCATTCATATCATCCCCAATTCCTATATAATAAACCCTTCATAACCATTTGAAGGATCCAGGATTTCAAGTTCTCGTGCGCCATTACTCCATCAGTTTGGTTCTAGAATTCAAGTCATCTTGCGATCACACACACATTTCAAGTATCACATTCTTGACGCTTCTCAAGTTATAGACGCTGCCCACACCAATACTGAACATCAAAAACAACGTTTTGGAAGGAGTAGAGAGAGACAATAGAAGCTTCAAGCACTTTGGGGTTTGCATTCATTTGTTTTCCTTTCTTTTCTTGTACATTTTATTGGTTACATTTTAAGTTATTCGTTATTGGTAGCTTTGTGTATTTGGTTTATATCATTGTAAACCGTTGCTACTAACCCCCGCCTTTGGAAAGCTTGGGAACAACGAATCATGGAAGAGAGGCATACACCATATACAAAGGATCACGAGGAATGCATGGAGGAAAACCTAATAAGAAATATACTGGAGGATGAGGAGGTTGATAAGAGAGCTAAAAATTTCAATGAATTGATGGACTTAGAGAGACAAGTAAAGAGGAAGGGCATTTCTTGTGGGGGTTTCTTCCCGGACTTGTGATATTTAAAGAGGTTTGATGCCATGATTGAGTCTCATACTCTTCTATGTAATCAATTGGAAGATGCACTTGTAGTGCCAAAGAAGGGCCACAAGGGGCACTCATCATCAGATTATGATGAAGACAGTGATTAAGAGTACTCACTCCCTAGCTCCCCTCTAGTAAACCAAGCATTTGTTGAAGAACAAGCAACTGAGGATGAGAACATAATTAACCTAATAGAGGTCCCAGAAATGGAGGTTACCAATGAGCCCCCGCCAAAAAGACAAAGATTTGAAACACAAGAACCATCTCAGAAGAAAGAGAAGAAGAAAGACAACATTGGTTCTCTTATTACTGTTAACAGAGCCTATGACCATCAGTTGAGGAAACAAATAAGAGTAGGGAAGAAACTGCAAAAAGATGAAGAAGAGGAAATAGAGTTGCCTCTCATGACATGCACAAATGAAAGATTTATATATCAAGATCAATTTTTAAAGAATGACAATTTCATCAAGACCAAGGAATTCAAAGAGTTCCTCATTTGGAAAAAAATAGCAGCAGGTCAGTGCACAATTGCAGTTGGAAGGTGGTGATCCAGTAACTAGTGAGGCTCTACAAACATTGCAGGATTATGATCCTAAATCAGAGAAAATCACACCAGAGCAGGCAAGACAACTGGTAAAGGTCAGTGGGATGTTATTAGTAGAAGGGTGGGATTTGGCCTTTGCTTTTATTATAGATCAAATTAGGAAGCAACCTGATGTAAAGTTGTCATCAGAAATATAGGTTGGGGAAATGATCAGAGGATTTGGATACAATCAAAAATCCTAGGCATTCTCAATGTGGAGCTTAGCTCCAAAAGATCAAAAGCCATCCCTAATAAACAATCAAGAGAAAATGAAAGGAAATAAGATTATTTGGTTAGTCCAAAATATAGGAGACTTGGAGATTTCCCAAGTGCTCACCCATTTTTCTCAATTGAATGAGGTCAAAGTTGTCCAAATGTTTGAAAAACTGAAGAAGATCACTAGTGAAACTAGTGATATTGTCAAAGAAAGGGAGCTAGGTATAATCAAGATCAAAGCACAAGAGAAGCTGATAGCAGAGCTCACAAAAACTTCTTGATATGCCAGAAGCTGCCCTTGCAGAACCAAAAGAGGTGCAAGATGCTGAGATCCAAATAGAGGAAGCAAAGCACACTGCAGCAAAAATAGGACAAGAGGTTAAGGATCACAATAATGTTGTTGCATTAACATAAATTTTGCAGCATAGGGTATATGTAATAAAGGATAAGATTGACATAGTATATGGAGCCTATGGAAAATTTCCAGGCCTGCAAGTAGAGGTAAAAAATTTTATCCAAATTTTTAATCCCTATTATGCAACTTGGTCTGGTAGAACTGGACTTTTTGAAAGATTGGCATCTTTGCAACCACTTAGGTCAGACATACCAGAGAGAGTAACCCAGGTTGGGACTGAGATAGATCAAATAGGAGCCACCTTGACCTTTTTTAAAGGAAAGTCTAATCAAATAGAGGCAAGGTTGAACATTTTTGGACCAAGCTACAACATATTTGTGCCTCCAATCAAATCAGAGGACAATCAGATTAAGCCACTAGGAGTATGGGGCTCAGAATTTGACACTGTGTTTCCTAGTAAAGAGGTTTATGTTTTTGATAAAGTAGATCTAGATATGGAAAGATATAACAAAATTCTAGATGAATCATCTAAGGCAGAAACAAATTTCAATAAATTTATCACAGATGTCAAGAGTATTACTGATGCCAGGTGGGAGAGACAGAAGACCCCATTGGAGAACATATAGAGCTTTTAATGGATGAAAGAAGAAGATGTTACAACATGGGACATATTAAAAAATCCCAAGAAGAAAAAGTGTGTTAATGTTGACCTGGACATCATGGATGAAGAAAAGGAGGACACATGGAAACTATTCTTTGAGCACAGGAAGGTTAGCTATCATAAAGACTAGTGGAAGTTAGCCTGTATTGGAGGTCACTAGATCTCATTAAAAATATCAGATTCTATCCTTAACATTTACAGACAAAGGCACCAAAGATCACAAGAAGACAAAGAATAAATCAGATCTTATTCTCTATTTTTGTCCATCCACTGCTTGGTTCTTTCTTGTCTTTTGTCTTTTCTAGAGTTTAGGGTTAGGTCTTAAAACCATCTGAAGCTTGTAGCATCCTTACTTCTTAAGGATTCCAAGATGGTTTTAGCCTATATATAGATCTCACTATAACATTTTTAAAAGATGATGGAATAGAATTACAAGGAAGACTACTAAAATTTGTTTGAGCCTCTGTACTTTTTTATTTATCTGAATGTATTTGAAGCATTAAAACATTAATATAATAAATTGCAATGTCTGTTTTACATCTTGGTTGTCTCTTTTTATTTTTTTTACAGTTCTTGTATGTTTATTTGTAAGGCACTTAGACATACTGATCACAAGGTGATTGTGCAGTCAATTGTGAGCTCCTTCAAGGAAGGACTAATTATTTCAAATGACCCCACAGAAATTAGCATTAATTTAAGGATTTGATGACAATTATAGAACTAGAGGATAATTTGTAAGGCATTTTATCTTTGTTGCAAGTATTTTATTGATCACCTTATTGTGTATTTATACCAGATATTGACTCTTTAGCCCATAGGATCATGCACTAGTTTATAATTTTGCATATGATTATTCAATCATCCAGCATTTAAGAACAATCATTCAATTATATTACACTTATAAAAGAGCATGCATTCATAAGCAATTGTACTCACAGAGTATACAATTCAAGTCTACTGATTACTTTAAGAGAGAATCAAATAGGTTGTCCCTCCTAAGTTCATAAGAACTATAAAAGGAAGAAGGATGAGAATCCTTATTGCATTACTATTTGTTGTTGTCAAAATACTAGTTTGGCTTATTAAACTCTGTATCAGGTTATTCATTGTCACTTACATAGTCATCTACTTATTGATACAGTAAAATTCATTTCAGCATGTTAGTAAGAAGATATAATCCAATTTAAAGATATTGTTAGTTAGCAATCATTTGTAGGTAATACCTGCCTGAGTCAGTGGATCTCAAAAAATAAGGAGGAGGTAATACTTTCCCCAGATATTATCTATACCCTCATCAATTATGCATTTCTCTTGCTTGAATCTGTTATTTCAATATTGGGATTCATAGAGTTAAAACAAAAATTCAAGCATTTTGAGGTTCGGCAAGAAAAATCCCTAACAAAATGGTGACTCCATTGGGGATTTAAAAGTTATATTCAAAGAATCTCTGGTGTTCAAAAGTTAAAGTAAGTTACAATTGAGCTTTGCCAATTTAGGTCATTCTAGTAGTATTCAATATTTCCCAAACTTGTGGTTGGGTGGCGACTCCATAGAAAATCTCTGAAATTAGTGCATAAGTGAAACATTTCTACAAATATGAATAATCAATAAAGAATGAGAGAAAATCCAGAAATGGAGTTGGATAGTGGGATCCCCACTACTTCAAAAACTAAGTTGTCTTGGAGAGAAAAGAGGAACAAAGCAAATATCAGTAACTCTACTCCAAAAAATGAAGAAGACAACACTAGAAGGAAGGATACCAATCAGTCTAGTCATGAGGGTAATACCTCAGAGTATGAAAATGCACCAAACCTTGGACTAGAAACCTATGCAGTCACTACTACTTATAGTGAGAGAGAAGGGACTGACATAATTAGCTCAGACTCTGAAGTTCCTTCTGATGAGCTTGTAGAGGAAGAAAGAATCCCCATAAGACAACTAGCCCTTATTCAGCAGATGAAAAGGGAAAATTAACATAAAAAGAAAAAGCATGAGCAGAAGGATGTTGACAAGTATAGGAGAAGATCTCTGAGACATCAAGCTGCAAAAAATATTGAGAGGTCTCGCAGAGAACAGGAGACTCCAAGCACCCACAAAAATTTAGGTCCTCAAGACTTCAAATATAAAGGAAAAAATAAAATTACAGAAACAGATGTTGAGGGGCCAAAAACCTAAAAGAACCTGACTGAGCAAATGTCTAAACTAGACATTGACCTTGAAAAGATTAAAAAAGAAAGAGAAACTATGGCTAATATGTTGGAGAAAGTTGAAGCGAGATGAATTTATAATTTAATGTAGATGACTATTAAATGAAAAAATACCTAGAATAATCATTGCCAACATTATGTGCTCCCTCTTTATTGACATCCATGGAGGAATGTTATTGTTGATAACAAAAATAGGCCACACTGAGTAAACACATCTCAACTCTCCAAATGGATTGACACCATCCACTTCCAATGAAAGCCTGAGATTATGAGGTTCTTCTTTAAAGTGTGGCCAATTTTCCTCTATGTCCTTAAATGAAGAACCATCTATAGGCATTCACATAATTTCATCTTGACTTCTATTGTGTGTGTGGTAAACCATAAAGTGTGCCAAGCTAGTGCACCTGAATAATCATTATAGATGTGGAATAATGGGTAATCTAACAAAGAACCTTGCGAGGTGTCTTTTTTTTATTTGATATATTATATATCTACTGATATGACATTCATGGCATTATATTACAAATTCATGTTGTTTACAATATATAATATGATCATTGGTACATGCATCTATTCATTGATACTCCATTCCAATATATTTCATTATGGAAAATAATTATTGGTATGAGCGAGGTAGAATGTTTGATCGTGGTAACAAAAACTCACCTATCAATCTATGACAAAAAATATAATTTGTTAATATAAATAATATCAATGGTACATGATTCACCCTTTATTAACTATAATGAAATTACAACTAAAATAGATGAAAAATATGACATATATGACATACCTTAACATACATGAGATTATTATATTGGATAAACCATTCATAACCTTCAAGTTCACCAACAACAATACAACAGAGAGAAGATTTTTTTGGGAGCATTCGTAAAGGGGATCGTATGCCTTCTCAAGTAGAGGTATATCATGAACAACATCAAGGTCATCTTGATCATCATGATTATCTACGCCAGTACAATCATCTTCAATTGTTCTTTCTGGAACATGATCAGTTGCACCAATACCATGATCTTCAATTTTTTTCTGGCACATGATCATATTCCTCCATGGGATCATTATCTTTAGATTTGATATTCACACCTCCAAGTTCCTCCACTTGGAAATCCACATTCTCCGGGTTGTCCTGGTCCATAACATGTTCCCTAGGGAGGTCAACCTATATGAAATGATGAGCATTAATAAACCATGATCATGATCTCATCATCATGTGATTTCTTATGTACATAAATGTTAGAATAACTGAGAGGGGGGGTGGTGAATCAGTGGCCTCAAAAATATTCCAATAAATCAACCCAAAAAACTTAGTACCACAATATTAAGCCTCTAGTTATCTTTAGTCCTACAAGATGAATGCCTTCAATTAATCTTAACAAATAAATACTTCTCAGAGTTCACTTTTAAACCTTATTCTTACTATTTACCGAAATATAGTAAATTTCTTAGTGTATACCGGTCAATCCAGATTTAGTTATATGTAATGCAAAACACTAAAGTAATGACTCATAAACACATTGACACATGGATTTTTAAAGTGGAAACCATGTTAAGGGAAAAACCACTTGGGACTGGTAACCCAAAATTTTCACTCTTCTGAAGTGAGCTAAGTGAAGAGCCAACCTTGTTAAAGGTTACAAACACACTGTTAGGTGTGATCTTGTTAGAGGATTTAAATAGAATAGTTTTCCGCTTGATATTTGGCATCTCTATGCTACCTTTTATGACCAAATCCAGTGTAGTTTGTCAAATGGTATCTGGAATCTCATGCTATCTTTGTGATCAAACTTTTTTATACTGATTGGGATGTATCTCAATATAGAAAGGATTGTTATTTCCTACTTGGTTAAGAGAATTTATGATCCAATGGTTAAAATAAAACAATAAATGATCTGTTCACACATACAAATTAGACTTGCAAATTTTTAGATCTATTATAAGCTCATTATAACTTTTTGATCAATGTATCTTTTCAATACCTTTTCTTCACTTCTTTCTTCTCAGTGATGTTGTGCTTCTTTGTTGCTCCGTGTCTGCATAAATATTTAGCTCTTTCCTCAGCTTGATTATCAAGACTATATGAATTTGTTCTTCATCAATTTCTCTCCAGCATCCTTCTTCTCTATTCACTCCCCTAATTCATAATGAATTAGATTGTCTCTTTATAGACATAATATCACCATTTCTCAGTTCTTGAATTTCTTGTTCTTGGTGTGATCCGCAATCTTAGCCAATCTTTCTTTAAAGCATTAATCATGTTTTATCTCATAGATATCTCTTTGACAACTAGAATAAAACAACTTTAAATCTTTTACTTATCTCTGGCTTTAACTTGCCGATGAAAACAATGTTAACAACCAATTAACTCCTTCTTTAGCTCTTGCCAGCTAATTCTTTTGTTGTTTCTGAACTTCAGTTCCTTTTGATGTTTTAACTCTTGTTAGCTTCAGTCAACACTTCAGTTCTCCTTAGATATCTCTGTCGGGGTTGTCTATCTGTCAAGGTTTTCTATCCGTTAGGAATCACTGTGAAGTTCTGCTTGTCAGTAATGGTTGTGATTGTGCTCATTGGTAATGCTTGTTGGGTGTCCGTCAGTGTGCACTTGTCCGTCGGTGTCTGTTGTCACTTTGTGAATATTAAACTTTTATGTATTACTAATAGCATAGCTTTTATATTTATGGTTCTCTAAAGTCTTTGACACTTTGTATATAACCAATCAGATTATATCAAGTTGACATCAATGAAAATACAATCCATTAACTAATTTAATGTCTTGCATTATCTTTCTACATTTCGGTGATCATCAACTTAACATCTTCAAACATCCAATTAGTTATGGTTCATCAATCTCTCCCTTTGGCATTGATGGAAACATACTACATTATCACACTATATTATTTCTAATACAATATGAAATATATCAAGTGTATTTCATCCATCTCTCCCAAATCTTTTTTTCTATAACCAATACAAATGTCTGGCTCTTGTTAACCTCATATAGCTTAGATTTTTTTCTTGCAGAGTGTCTTCTTCAATCTCTTCACTAGATAGATCTAGCAGCTTTTGTCTTTGTTCTGTGTTGTCCCTTGACTGTTCCTCTCCTTGATAATATATTTTTCCTTTGACATCAATAAGTCATCTCTCCCTTTGTGTGTATTTTCTCTCATGTTACTTCTCTCCCTTTGATGGATATTTTATATGTAATCTCTCCCTTTGGATATTCTGGATATTATCTCCCTTTGGATAATGATATAATCTCTCCCTTTGAATCTCTCTCCCTAATAATGAGATAATCTCTCCCTTTGACAACAATGCCAAAATAGACTTTGATTATGCCAAAGTTATATCCTTTCACCTTTTTATAATATACTCCTAAAATTTTCCTATCCATTAATAATACAGTGACTCTGGTGTTTGGTGTAGGTATGTACCTTGGTATGTATAGATGTATCTTTGCAGTCCATTTCCTTGCTTGCATCAACATGAATAATCTTTTGAGTATGTGTATAGGATGATGCAATATCCTAGTCAAATTACTAACTGATAGACAAGGGTTGGACCCCTATTCTCTTTCTTAGGTACTCAAATGTATCTTTCGGTAATGGCTTGGTGAATATGTCAGCTAATTTTTCCTTTGATTGAACATATTCTAGTATCACTTCTTTTGCTTGTACTTGTTCTCTTAAGTAATGATACTTTATTGCTATATGCTTAGTCTTAGCATGCATGCGTGGATTTTTTGATATGTTTATTGCACTAGTATTATCATAATAGATAATCACTAGCTTAAGAATCTTCATATTCATACCTTCCAATAACTGTTTGATCCATACAATATTTGAGCAGTTTGCAGCAGCAGCCACATATTTTTCTTTTGTAGTAGACTGTGAGATGCTCCTTGCTTCTTTCTGATCCATGTGACAAGTATGTCACCCATGAAGAATGATCCTCCAGTTGGCTCTTCCTGTCATCTAGGTTTCCAGCCCAATCAACATATGTATAGACTTGAAGCTCAAATTTACCCTTTTTTTATACCATAATCCATAGTCCTCAATGTTCTTCAGAAACCTCAGAATTCTCTTGACAGCAATCATATGTGATTCTTTGGGATTAGCAGAGAATCTTGCAATTATTCCAACTACATTTTCTATATCTTGTCTGGTATGAACAACATACATTAGTTTTCCAATAATTGATCTATACAAGGTCTGATTTACCTCATTTGATTTGTCTTCTTTTGTCAGCTTACATCCGGTTTCCATAGGTGTTCCAACTGGCTTGGAATCTTCCATCTTGAATAATTTTTGCACTTCCTTGATGTATTTGGACTGAGTGATATATATGTCTGCATCTTGTTGAAGAATCTGTAGACCAAGAAAGAATTTGATCTCCCCAAACATAGACATTACAAACTCTTTGCTCATTTCATTAGCAAACGATTTACATAACATTTCATTTCCCCAAAATATGATATCATCAACAAATATTTCAGCAATCAGAATATTACCATTTCTATCTTATTTTAAGTATAGATTGTCATTTTCACCTGTTCTTACAAATTCAATGATAATGAGATAGGAGTGAAGTATTTCATACCAGGCTCTAGGTGCTTGTTTCAATCCATACAAGGATTTATGTAGTCTACATACCATGTTTCTCTTGTTTGGATCAACAAAACCTTTTGGTTGTTCAATGTATACCTCTTCTTCCAGAATTCCATTTAGGAATGCAAATTTGACATCCATTTGGTATACCTTGAATCCTTTGTATGCAACATAAGAAAGAAGAATTCTAACTCCTAGTCTAGGAATGGGTGCAAGGGTTTCTCCATAATCAATACCTTCTTCTTGTGCATACCCCTTGCATACTAATCTTGCTTTATTTCTAGTGACTTCTCTATTCTCATTCAGCTTGTTTCTGAATATCCATTTGGTACCGATGACATTCTGGTCATCTGCTCTCAGTACTAGTGTCCATGTCTTGTTCTTCTCAATCTTTTCTATTTCTTCATTCATAACACTTACCCATTCTTCATTTTCAAGTACACTATTAACAGATTTAGGCTCAAAATCACAAATTAAACATCTAGTGTTTAGTGACTTACTTCTAGTTCTCATTCCAGCCTTCTTGTCTCCTATGATATGATTCTGTGGATGATGTCTTTTGACATACTTGGAAATTTTCAGTTCAGCTCTCTGTTCATTATTTTGATCATCATCTTGACCTCCATTCTGATCTCCATCACTCGAAACATCATCTTGAGGATTTTCCTGATTTTTGATAATTATAGCCTGATGCTCGGGTGCAATGTTCTATTGCTAGGGATTGATACACTATTTCTCAGATAGAGTGTCAGGTTCTTTAGTGTAAAAACACATTTTTTAGTCTTCTAGTTCTTTTATTCTTTCCTTATCATTCTTTTCTATAAATTCATCTATTCTTACATTTGCACTTTCAATGATCTTGTTAGAGGATATTTTAATACATTTATAAGCCTTGCTTTTGGTGCAACACCCTAGAAATATACCTTCTTATCTTTTGGAGTCAAGCTTTCCATTTCTATCATCTTTCAAAATATAACATTGACTACCAAAAATTCTAAAGTAGCTTACATTGGGTGTGTAACCATACCAAAGCTCATAGGGTGTCTTCTTTGTGTCCTTCAATTGCACTCTATTCAATGTGTAGACAACAGTATTGACAACTTCCCTCCAGGAAGTTTGAGTGATGCTTTTATCAATCATCAGTGTTCTTGCACAGTCAACAATGGATATGTTTCTCCTCTCAACAATCTCATTTTTTTGTGGTGTTCTTGGTGCAGAAACCTATCTTTTAATTCCATGCTCATTGCAGAAGTTAGTGAATTCATCTTAAATAAATTCCCCTCCTCTATCTGATCTTAAGCATTTTAATTCTTTGCCACTTTGTTTTTCTACCATAGCCTTATACCATTTAAACATATTGAATGCTTCTGATTTATCTTTTATTAACATAACTGTCATCATTCTAGAATATTCATCTACAAAGAGAATGAAATACCTATCACCATAGTAACTCTTTTTCCTCATGGGTCCACATAAATCAGTATGGACTAGTTCTAGAATTGCATTAAATGTATGGGCTTTACTCTTGAAACTAGACTTTTTCATCTTACCTTTTTCATAATTTTTACACATGATATGCTCGGGCTTAGACATTCTCGATAAGCCTCTTACTTTTCTTTTATTTCTTATCTTTATCATGTTGTCAAAATTCACATGACATAATATTTTATGCCACAACCATGTGTCTTCGTTCCTAGCCATTAAACAAGTGGTGTTAATGTCATCAAGATAGAAAAGGTTACCTTTTGTTTGTTCACCAGTTCCGATCAACTTTCTTAAATCATTGAAGATCTTTTCCTTCATATTTTCAAATCCTACTCAGTGACCTGTATTATTCAATTGTGAAACATGAAAAAAATTATAATTAAGTCCTTTTACCCAGTAAGTATTTTCACATTTGATCAGGTTATTCAACATTATGGTTCCTTTACCTTCAACTAGACAAGGTGTGTCATTACCCATTCTTATTGAACCACCATTATAGTACTCAAAAGTTTCAAAAAAAATTTTATGACCGGTCATGTGGTGAGTGTAGCCACTATCTATGATCCAGACATCATTCATACTAACCTTAGATAGGAGTGTAGTCTCTGCATACCTTTCTTCTTCTTTGTCTGAATCATCCTTCATGGCTACAAATACCATCTCAATGTCTTCATCAAATTCGGTGTCAGTATCATCATCTCTGTTCTCAGCTAGGTAACAAGCTTTCTTCCCTCAGTCCTTGTAGTCTTGGGTATCTCTTTTTTCATAGTGTCAGTCACTTCGGTAATCTCTTTTATCACGTCGGTCAAACTTCTTTTCATATGTTATGTCATTACTTCTATCACCTTTTCTTTTGTTAGGGCATCTTGCAGCAAAGTATCCAACCTCTTTACAATTAAAATGTATACAAGTGGTAATTTACCTTTGTATCTACCTTTGTGTCTCTGCAATCTTCTAGCCATTAGTGCTTCAATCTCATCAAGATCTTGATCATCACTATCACTTTCACTATCATTCCTCATACTGTGTTTATGACTTGATTTACTTATTTTCAAAGAAGATTTGAATGCAGACTCTATAGATGGTAAGACACTATTATCAAAGTTATTCATCTCAAATGAAATCAGTTACCAATCAGACTATCTAGAGTACCAATATTGTTTGCAACTACTCTCATTTCTTTTATATCAGATACTCTAATAGCATATACAGGCAATAATGTTCTTAGGATTTTTCTTACCACTGTCTCTTGTTCAAGTACACCTCCAACTACTTAGATAACATTGACTAACTCTTTGATTCTGCAGCTATACTGAGTGATATTTTCTCCTTCTTTCACCCTTAGGTCATCAAACCTCCCTCTTAGGCTTTCTACCTTGGCTCTTAGTACATTAGCATCTCCTCCATGTACCAGCTTCAATTTATCCCATATTCACTTTGCAGAGGTGCAAGTTTTGACATCTTCAAACTCAACATCGGAGAGTGAGGAAGCAAGCTCTATCATCATGCAATTATGCTCATGCTTTTCTCTCAATTTCTCAAGTGTGTGAAGTCCTGTAGGAAACACATATTCAGTATCTAAGTATTGAAAAACATAATTTCCAATACCTAATAAGTGGAGTCTTATTCTAATTTTCCATGATGCAAAGTTGTCTTTGTTCATCTTGGGCATATCTCATTTGTTCATCTTGTGATCTTTTGCTTGAGTTGTTAAACTCCCTTTCTAAGCACACAAGCTCTGATACCAATTGTTAGAATAACTGAGAGGGGGGCATGAATAAGTGGCCTAAAAAATATTCCAATAAATCAACCCAAAAAACTTAGTACCACAATATTAAGCCTCTAGTTATCTTCAGTCATACAAGATGAATGCCTTCAATTAATCTTAACAAATAACTACTACTCAGAGTTCACTTTTAAACCTTATTCTTACTGTTTACCGATTAACAATCTTTCATTTACCAAAATATAGTAAATTACTTAGTGTATACCGATCAATCTAGATTTATTTATGTGTAATGCAAAACACTAAAGTAATGACTCATAAACACATTGACACATGGATTTTTAAAGTGGAAACCCTGTTAAGGGAAAAACCACTTGGGACCGGTAACCCAAAATTTTCACTCTTCTAAAGTGAGCTCAATGAAGAGACAACCCTGTTAAAGGTTACAAGCACACTATTAGGTGTGACCTTGTTAGAGGATTTAAATAGAATAGTTTTTCACTTGATATCTGGAATCTCTATGCTACCTTCTATGACCAAACCCAGTGTAGTTTGTCAAATGGTATCTGGCATCTCATTTTATCTTCATGATCAAACTATTTGATACTCCATGGGATGTATCTCAATATAGAAATTATTGTTAAGTCCTTCTTGGTTAAGAGACTTTATGATCCAATGGTTAAACTGAAACAGTACATGATCTATTCACACATACAACTTAGATTTGTAGATTTTCATATCTATTGTAAGCTCATTATACCTTTTTGATCAATGTATCTTTTTAATACCTTTGCTCCACTTCTTTATGCTCGGTGATGTTGTGCTTCTTTGTTGCTCGTTGTCCACAGAAATCTTTAGCTCTTTCCTCAGCTTGATTAATCAAGACTGTATAAAGTTGTCCTTCATCAGTTTCTCTCCAGTGTCCTTCCTCTCTATTCACTCCCCTAATTCATAATTAATTAGATTGTCTCTTTATAGACATGATATCACCATTTCTCAGTTCTTGACTTTCTTGTTCTTGGCGTGATCCACAATCTTAGCCAATCTTTCTTTAAAGCTTACTCCTATTTTATCTCATAGACATCTCTTTAACAACTGGAATAAAACAAATTTAAATCATTTACTTATCTCTGGCTTTAACTTTTCAATGAAAATAATATTAACAACCAGTTAACTCCTTTATCTCTTTCCAGCTAAGTCTTTTGTCCTTTCTGAACTTCAGTTCCTTTTGGTGTTTTAACTCTTGTTAGCTACGATCAAAACTTCAGTTCTCCCCAGGTCTGTCCGTCAGGGTTGTCTATCCATCGGGGTTGTCTATCCGTCAGGCATCACTGTGAAGTTCTTCTTGTCAGTAATGCTTGTGATTCTACTCATCGGTAATGCTTGTCAGGTTTCTTACTAAGGCATCACTGTGACTTTTCTCTCAGTGTTCTCTTTCCATCGGCGTGCATTTGTCTGTCGGTGTATGTTGTCACGTTGTGAATACTAAAATTTTATGCATTACTGATAACATAACCTCTATCTTTATGATTATCTGAAGTATTTTACACTTTGTATATAACCAATTAGATTATATCAAGTTGACATTGATGACAATACAATCCATTAACTGATTTAATGTCTTGCATTATCTTTCTGCATTTCGGTGATCATAAACTTAACATCTTCAAACATTCAATTAGTTATGGTTCATCAATAAATTGTTAAAATAATATAATAAACAACTTACCAATCAACGATAATCATGCCCCTCTTCAATGTGACCATGTTGCCTACAATGTTTCTTAGTTATTCTGATTAGAAGTCTTCAAGTCTTTAAGCCCTTACAATTTTTGCAAGGACAATAAAATTTTCCATCACCTTTTCTTTTGAAGTTAGACCACAATATAGAAATTGTCTCCTTGTTTTGTTCTTCATTGATATTATCTGACATGGTCTTTCTTCACAAGAGAAAAAATTAGTCTATATCTGAAAACTTTGGGGTATGTAAGAAAAAAATATCACAAGTACAATCCTAATGTAACAAGTTATAACTATTTGATTAATGGTCATTATAAAATTGATGAAATGGATGAGGCTTTAAATCTTTTCAAAAGCATGGAAATAGTTGGAGTTATTCCAAATTTTGTAACCTATATAATACTATTTGACACAGTATTATATTAATCTGGCAATGTTAAATAAAATGAGAGCAAATATTTGGTTCGAGATGAGGTCACATACAACACACTATTTTGCAATACATGCAAAATACATGATGTGAGAACAACCTATTTTTTATGGATCATATGTAGAAGCATGGTTGTGCTCCAAGTGATAAGATTGTTAAGATACTTTGTTGGCTGATTAGTGTTGGTCAAATATAAAAGTTGAAAGACTTTGAAAATAACAAAACTTTTAATATTTCTAATTGATTTGATACCTTGAGAATGATAGATTGTTTAAGACACTCTTATTTTTATCTCTTACTATATGAAGTTACATCATCTATTTTAAGGTCATTCTATAATTGGTATGTTACTTATTTGTAGAAACTTACTTTTGTTCAGAGACTGGAAAGGCAAACAATTTTATTATATCTCTCGGTGACAAACTGTAGGTGCATATCTCAACAAATTTCAAACAATGTTATTTATATTTTTCAGTGACAAACTGATAGTGCATGTCCAAACAACTTTCAATTGTAATTTTTCCATGACAAACATGATTAGTGATAGACTGGCTATCCAAAACAATTAGATCTTAAGTATCCATTTTTTCTAATTCTTCCTGCATATTTTAAGTCTAGATTATTTTTCCAAGCACTACTCTATTGCTTCCCTTGACCAGCTACACCATCCTAACCCATCAAAAGATAGTATTCAATGTCTAGGTTTCTCTGCAACCTAATTAGAAGCAAAATCTTAACGTTGTGAGGTTTTATAATTTATCTCACTCATTCTCAAGGAGAAATAAAGTAATGACATTTTTTGGAGGAAATATATTTGCATTATCAATGTCTTAAATGTTGCATTGGTTGATGCATAAGATTATATTTCCAAGAAGGTTTTTTAAGAAAATTATACTTCCCACAATTCACGCTCTTTAAACAACCATAAATCTCATGTTAATTTGTTGCAGATCACCAATTATTCATTAACATCACAATTATCTGGCCTCTTCACACTGAGTCCTATAAAAAAAAAATTGAGAATTATTCCCCTCAGTGATTCCAAAGAAAAACTCAATTTCCACCCTTAATGGGATTTCCTACAATGACCACATCCTAAACAATGTTTGCTCATAACTAATAAAAAATAATATATAAACAACTCTCTTAACTCTATCAATTGCTAGCCATGATAATAATTTACTTTATTAGAAAAATGTGGTTAGTTACAAAAACTACAGTTGCTCTTAGCATATGCAAATTCTTCTATTGGATACAAGTATTTTTTACTCTATCATCCAATACTTTCCATGCATCCACATGTTTTAATATCGTCCACAACAAAATTTGAATTACAGAGTTGTTCTACATAGAGCTGCAAAGCAATGATGAACATGCCTAAAATGGATTTTTTTGACAGCAATAGATTCCACAACAAAGAAGATAATCTTAAAGAAAGAAGCAACAGGGAGTAAAGTTTTGGTCAAAGTGACAATTCAGTTTGACAGACTATGATAGGAAATTAGTTACATGAGAATGAATCAAAAATTATGTACTGATTGCAAAAATGGAAATGTGATATAAAATGATCATGTACATCAGGTTTAGGGTTAACAAACTAGTTTGTAATGGGGTCGATATACATGTTTAGTGGATGTGCAAGTTATATAAAACATGTCTTGATGGTTTTTTTCAATGTGAGATTTAAATGTATAATGTTATGTATTAAATTTCCAATCAGGATATTTAAAACATACTTTGTCATGCGATAAATGAGGGATCATCCATGCACATATTTTGGTCAACACCTTGAAATGATCACTAAAGGACTTATGTCCACATAAGGATTCACCTACAATCCTTATTATTACTAAAAATCCCATCCTACAGTCTTTGTTACTACATAAAAGCCCAAACAATATGTCTAGAATCTTAAGATAAACAAAGATGTCCTAAAATTAAAAAAATCTAGTACACCATTTAGAAGCTTGACATGCATGCAGTTAGGGTGTGTAGAGGCAGGAACCTCTTCCCTAATTAAGAAAAATCTTTAAATTATAATTTATATTCTATACCCTCAGATTTATAGTAATTCAATATAAATATCCTTTGATAATTTGTGTGCAGTCATGTTTGTTCTAAGGGATCTTGAAATTTTGATTCATGTGCATCTGTATCTCATACCATCTATATCCAGAACTATTTCCATCTATGGAACTCTAAGTAGCCCTGAAATTTGATTTGTTTGTTTTGAAGCATTTAAGAGTTTAGGGCTTTCAAAATTCACATGTAAGAAATTTTCTGGAAAAAAATCTATTACATTTATAAATTTATCTCCACCTCTTGGATCATGTGCTACATATATTTTCTATAGAATTACAAATTGGATCAATTTATATGGATAGCTCTTAAAGGTATAATAGCCTGAATTCAAAAGTTATTGATAATTAAAAAAATATAAATAGCAAGGCCTGCATGAAAAAGACATGATAAATCCATATGATAATTTAGAGAATGGAACCTAATATACAGTGTCTTATTTTAGATTTTCTGTAGAAAGAAGATTGGATCTATGTGTACAGATGAATGTTTAATGGTACAATTGAAAAGTGATTGATAATAAAAAATAATATACTGCACGTAAAGTCATGATAAATCCATATGACATGCATTTTGGTTGCTAATTACTTCTCACTTGTGGTGGAATCAAATTATATACAAGTTTTCCATGCTTAACTTGAATAATTGTGAAATAATCGATGACAAAAATAGTACCAACAACATAGTCCCAGGATAGGATGGAGTTTACATTATCCCCAGACATGAGCTATAAATTCCTCAATTTTAGCACAACCAATTTGTTTTCCCATGTAGCCTATATGAGAAAAACCAATATGTGTAGAAATAATATAGGAAGAGAATAAACCATCTTTGGCTAATTTATTGGTAAAACCAACTATTTAATGGAGTTTTCATCATTCCCAAGACATGAGCTTTAATTTTTCAATTTGAGCACAACCAAAATCTCTTCCAACGTTGCCCATATGAGAAAAATCAATATGTGCAGAAATAGTAATGCGGAGATCTTATGGTTGTGCCCACAAGAGCTTGTATTGATCTCATGTTGATGCTCTTATGGACATAAAATTTCATTATAAAATAAACATTATAAATTAAGATATGATATAGTTGAGTCTCTATTCTTAGCTTATGCACTAGTAGGTTTTATATTGGTAAGAAAATTATTTAGTAATGAAAAGCTTCAAGCATCCATAATGACACTTGTCTTGAAAGCATCAGCATTATCGTTGAGTTTCTAAAATTTTACAAAATATAAATCTTTCTTCAAGAACATTGGTTTGTAGCCTAACTTCTGTAATTTGATTAATTCTTTTTGTTTTTCTCATCTGATCATCGAGGATCTTCACTATCAGAATTTTAAGTGAATCCCAAGGTGTACGCAATTGTCTTTATAAGTATTTTCTGTGAAACTAGTCTCCTTATTGCTCACAATATTATTTGGTAATCCATATTTGATGTTTTGAGTATTCATATGGAGTTTGAGGCTTGATGAAATATAAGATAGGGGATGGGTCTATCCATCTTTGTTTATAGACTGTTACGATTTGGTTATTAGGTTTATCTAGTGAGTTTTTAGCCAATAACTTTTGACTCCCTTATCACAAAGAAAAATGAAGACCTTTTTTCAGACACCCTTTTGGGATCTACAAAAGATACAACAAAATCAGTATGGATTCCTTTGGAATGATAAGTTCCACCAAGTCTGATCACTGAGACCTAGTAGGGTTATTAGGCCAAATTAACAAAGAAAGTACTCCTTAACTTCTTCACCCAACCAAACCACCACTTGGAACAATTTTATCTTGTCTCTAAACCACATATTTCATAATCTCTCAGTGCCTAAACCTCTAAAATTTAGTTTTTCAATACAATTTTCTTCCAAATCAGCCCTCCCTTGGCCTGTCACATTGAGATTGTAGGCCTAGGACATCATGTCATTTCTATCCACCATGTTGGACCACTCTAAAGCCACCATAATCTTAAAATACATTTTCAAACCTAATATTCCCCCAAGGATCAAAATTTTTGGATAGTGGAATGTTACATTTTTGGCTTCATTTCTTCAAAACCCTAGGTTTGGGAGAGTTTCAGACCAATTTGGACAAAAATTATTATAACTTGAGAAATTCTTAATGGAACTTCACGAAATCAACTCCAAATGAAAGGTGATTAAATATTATATCTAATCATATTCATTGCAAAACAGTACCAATCTGTAGAAGCCCATACAATAAAACCATTTCTATAAAATCTATGGAAAATCAAAGTAATTTTATTGATGGCAAGCAAAAACCTTAGAAAATCCCCATGCCTTGACCCAAAGAGGAATATATAAGAATAATATAACTCCCACAACTAATTCCAACCATTTTTCAAAGTATTTGACTATTGTAATACAAAGTTGCACATTTTTTCCCAAAAATTGCAAAAGCTGCTTAAGCAACTTTTTTGCAATTTTACAATTTTTGCACTTTAGTCATCAAGTGAATTCATTTTCCCCTAATACATTAATAATATGAAAAAAATGGCTTAAAAACATGAAAAATACCATTCCTACCTTATTCCCACACATTTGGAATGTTTGACCTATTTTGACCAATCAGATTCTAAATGACAATACAAGAGCAATTTGGCCATTAAGCCGTACAAAATGGTTCCAAAACATTAAAATGTGATTCCAAAATGGTTCCTCTAGTAGGTATGAATTTTCACTGAAAATCAACTGATCAATTGGGATTAAACTGCAAAGTCAACACTTTACACTTTCTGAATTTAAACTTAGTAAATTATGTAGAAATCTGATTCGGAATCAAGCTGGCAAACTAATAAGATGGATTGGCATAAGTCTAAAACTCTTTAGGAGGGTACATCTCCATGTTTTCAATGCAAAACAAATTTAAATTATGCTTGAAATTGAACCGGGTGCAAACAGGGAAACCACAAAGTAGGTCATTCAAAATTATGAACAGAAACAAGAGGCAAGACAATTCTGGGCAACCGACTTTGGGAGATCTGAAAACCAATCAAACATATTCAAAATGGATTGAGCTTTGAAACATAAAATATATAATATACATATTAAAAAATGCCAAAGTGGCGGGCCATGAAAGTTAACAGGACATAAGATATTCAAATGCAAACTAGGCCTGCTACATCAAACTAACACTTACGCAAAAATGGAGATTTGGACAAGTGCTCAAAACAAGACATCACGAAACAACTCAAAACTTGAATCTGACAACTTGGGATGTCTTCATATGCCAAAAAAAGAGTGATGAACAACTGACATGTATGAAAAAACTTCAAAATTCCATCCGCGCAGATAGGCTCAAAAAGCACTTATAGGGGGTCAAAATGCAAAGTTTTAACATGGTACTTCAAAAACCCTTACTGTAATTTTTAGTCCCTGTTAGCACTTTTTCTTGAAACACTTACCTAATGATGACAGTATACCTTGTATACTTGAATGCAAGCTCTTTTAGGCAAGAGAAAGGCTAATTTCTAAGGATTGGATAATATCCTTCTTCATTTTTGAGCTCTATAGACTCAGGCAGGTTTCACCTTTTAAAGATTACTGATATTTCAGCCTATGTATTTGGTGGATTGTTTCATTCACTGGTTATGCACCTAAAACCTCACTGTAACAACTTATAGAATACTTTAGAGATTGCAATAATTAGTTTGAAACAGAGTATTACAAGCCAGGCTATAGTTTTGAGAACATAAACCAGTGAGACAAGGATTTGCATCCTTCTTCCTTTTGTCTTTAGGAGGGATAACCTAATGATTCACTCTTTAAAGAATCACTAAAATGGACGTTGTCCTGCTGACACGAGTCCTTAATGATTTCAGCTCATTTGTTCTAAAAACCAGATGAAATTGATTAATTTGTGTATAACTGAATGGAGAAAATACTTTCTCAGTAAACTCTAGATCAGTGCCTATTCCTTGGGCAAAGAGTCAATGAAAACATATGTCAACAACAAATAAAATAATGCAATACTGAAGAATGCCTTACAAACTTCATACAATCCAGATTGGATGCCTTACAAACAATCTACTCAACTCAATACTTCTTCATTAGATCTTCACAATCATGTCCTGCTCTTTGAAATCATTTACAAAATTTAACTCTCTCCTTGAGAAAGACTCAAAAATGATTAGACACACTACCTTGTAGTAGGTATATTTCAGATGCCTTACAAATGAACTATACTAGAGCATAAACCACAATCAAAAGAGACAAGACAACAATGAGTAGGAACTGCACTATATTCTCATTAATCCAAGTTGTTTCCAGATATCCAGACAATAAACTCAAGAACTAAACATGAAAAACTAGTATGCTTTACAAATAAAATCTTCAAACCAATGGTAACTTGTACTGAACCAGGCAAATACAGGAACAAGAACAAGACTAGGAACCTCCATAGGAACCAAAACCAGAAACTGAAATCAGAACCCTCATAAAAGAAAAGAGAAGAGAAGATATAGAAGAAGGAGAAACCCTAAAACTTATGTCTAGAAAACACCTATCCTTCTCTCAAATCTTATTTTTACTCATTCCTTGCTTTTCAAAATATCTCACTCCATCTGTCTGAGAAAATATCTGATTTTATCTTTATAATAGCTCTTTCATTCTTCCACTGAAAATTCCATCAAACCTGATCTCATTTGTAAAATATCTTTGAAATCTGAGAAAATATCTGCACAAAAACCTCCCAGAAAGTTCTAACAATCTAATTTATCCTCTGATAAATATCTTCCCATAAATTCATCTGTCAAGTCTTGATAACAAATAAATATATTTGTTCCACTCTATGCAATTTTAATTTTTATTTCTCATCCCCAAATCTGATCCTTTATTCTACAAAAATTTGATCTTTCATGTGTTGCAACATCTTCCCAGAATGCATTTTTCAAATACTTGCAAAATAAAAATATATTTGCAAACTATGCACTTTACCCTTTAAAATCTGCATATCCTTTAAATCATTTTGAAATCTTTATTTCCTGCCTATTTTGCCCAGAAACCACCAGATTTTGACATGTGTCACATGCTGATTCACTTCATAAACTAGTCTTAACTATGCCTTTAACCCCGGTTAACCTTCTTCCTTTGTCTCTAAGTCTCTGAGTATCTTTACTAACCACGGTTAAATCTGACGACCATGCGACCAGCCTTAGTCTCACAGTCTTTGAATAAATTCCCACTTAGCATTTTAAACCAGCAACCGTGCGACCAACCACAGTCTCCAAGTTTCCAGTAATTTTCAACTCAACTATCAACCTTGGATGACCTGGTGACTAGCATCTGGCGGCTAACTCCCATCTGGCGACCATGCGATCGGCAGTTACCTCCTCGTCGCGACAGTCATCTTCTCCTTCTGGCTACTTCGTGAGTAATCGCTAGCGATCAGTCGCCAAGTCTCAATGGTTAACTCTAGCATCTCCCAACTGTGCAACTAACCGCTAGTGATCATTCACCAAGTCTCAGAATTCTGGCGGTGATCTTCAATCCTTCTCCCGACTGCGCGATCGGAACTTCTCACGACCATGCGACCGGATGCCACGTGTTGCTTTAGCCAAAATTTGTTTTCCTCTAATTTTGGGCACAAAAGCTGAGGCATCAGATGACTGGGTGTGCGCATGCATAGCCTCCTCTTCTTCCTTCAAATTCATAGGTTCTTATTTTGGTATATAAACATCTCAGTTTTTTCTTGTGGGAACAATGTGGGATATTGGACTTGATGAGTTTTAAAGTGATTTTCGAAATTGGGCTCAAAATTTAGGGGACTGCCCATGTCTTCATTCCTCCAGCCCTCAAGAGCTCACTAAGAGCCTCTGGGCTCTCTTACTTATTTCATATACTAAGAGTTTTATTATATAAAGACTAAAAATGCCATCGCACAGGCAATATGGGATAATGCTCTCAAGCATTCTCAAAAAAAAACAATTTTATCCTCTTGATAGTGCTGCACACAGACAACTATATCTCGCAACCAAGGAAGAATTTGGAAAATCTCTCTACTGGGAATCTGGAGAATTAGATTTTCGACAACATATCTGAAATTTAGCTCGATCCAACGGTTGAATAAAAAGTTATGCCCCCCGCAATATGACTGTGTTTTTTGTTTCTGCAAATCCGTGTTTTTTCTTTTTAAAACTTTGTTTCTTTATTCCATGTATGGCTTATTCTTCTCAAATCTATGCAGCACTCTCTTCTAATGCATGGTCTTCTTCAATGTTCTCCAATGTGCAGCCTTCTGGACAATGTGGTTTTTGCAATGTTTTGATATATTGTGATGATCTCCAAATCTGTGGAAATACACTTGACATTTTCAACTGGTTTTGTTTTTATTTGTTTCCATTCACCTCATGCTACATAGGAATTGGTATCAGTTTGATTTCCTCCTTCATGGAATAAGACTAAAATAAATATCAAGAGCAATATCTTCAAAGCACAAAAATATTGGGGGTTTCACTGATCAATGAAGCTGAAAACTTGACAAGTTGTCCTTTATGCTCTATGAAATTCATTTACATTGCTCATGTACCTCAAACTTACACTCACATTCTGAATCCAAACCATTATGAAATCTTTTCACAAAGCATCTAACTGGTGGTTTTTAAAATAACTTCTCACATTTCTACAAACTAATCACATATCTGCAAGACTGCCCAATAATACCGACTGGTTTTAAACTCAGTGAATATGCAAAAATTAGGTTTGGAAATAGCATGGGAAAGTGATCAACTGGATTGACCAAAGTCTAAAAATCTTCAGAGAAGTTCACTCTTATGTTTGCAACATGGGGGAACATTCAATTATGCAAAATTTTCACCCGGGTACAGATTTTCAAGACCTCAAAGTGGACAACTTAGCAATTTTGTACTTGAAAACATAGGAAATTAGAATTATTCACCAATGGAATGGTTCTAAAAAACTTGTCATCTGATTTCATAAGGATCTGAAAACTGGAAAATATGGAGTGTGTAACCACTAGAACATAGTACAAAAGGAATTTTCTCAATTGAATCAACTGGTCAAAAGTTATAACCTGTCAAAATGGGCTATTCAGATTTCTAGGTAGAACAAAAATGCAAACAGTTCTGAGCAACCAACTTTGGGAAGTATGAAAACCTATCAAAAGGATTGACAATGACCTAAGATCTGAAACATAAGCTCTTTGATATGCATATAAGACATTCCCAAAGTGATGGCTTATGAAATTCAACAGGGTGCAAGATATTTAGAAGCAAAGTAGGCTCCGGACAGCAAAATGACACTTAGCAAAAATGTAGATCTAGGTGATCCCCTCAAAATGACTACTCCCTATACATGTCAAAATTGAAATTTAGGAGCTGGAACCCACTGCATATGTCGAATGAAAGGCATTGAAGCCTTTTCCCAATTTTTACCTCATGAAAATCATCCGGGCATCCTTTTCAAGCATTCTAACTAAGCCTTTTCACACAAAATTTTAAGGGTATTCACTTCGCTTATCTGAAAATTTTAACATGGTGACTCCAAATTTGTTCCAAATTTGAGAGGACCAATAGTGGCTCTAACTAAGGATGGTTAAATGCAATTTTATACTGAGAACCACAGATCTCTAGAGTAGCAGACCACCCCAAAACATAAAAATAAGATTTTACCTTTTCTCTTCTCACTTTCACCTCTCAAAACTTTTCTCTCTTCTCAAAAATGGTGAAACCTAAACTAAAAGAAAACACACAAATGAATGGGAAAGAGACTGTAAAATATGTATATTATCTACAAGAGGCCCAAAGCCTTAAATTTGAGATCAACCCTTACCTCTGTCAAACACATAAACATTAGGAGAATTTTCATCATGAAATTTTTTTGGGATATATATGTCACATTCGTTAGATAAGAACATACTTTGATATCTGTGACATTTATCCTCTTTCATTTGTAAATCACAACTGAAAAAATCACCATTCAACTGAAAGGAGGGATACTCAACCTTTGTCATACTATTTGGGAAAGCATCATTAAGTCCATTCACATCCATCATTTTCCTCTCAAAAGAAAACATATCTTGATCTCTATGCAAAACCTGAGAGGCCTCATCACTTGGAAAATGATCATCAAACTTAGGCCATTCATCAAAAATAGGAGCACCCTGCAGCTTATCATTATTAAACAAGCTCAAAGAAAAGTGGTGGGTGGGAGGGAAAATACCAGCACATTGAGAGTTTTCCAATGAAATTTGAGCCACTAATTGAACACTATTAAATAGTTCAAAGGCAGACTTAGAAGCAAGACAAGATTTAAAATCCACACTATTGTCTAAATCAGTACTCACTTCAATACTTGGAATTTCCACATTTGCTGAATCTGAAACCACACTAAAAATATCATCATTTGATAAATCAAACTGAATTTTATTGTAGCCTAATGAAGAAGGAGTGTAAGAAGAAACAGTATCACATATGTCCAAATCAGAATGCACTGATTCATTTTCCTTGTCAAAATCAATATGTGTTGGACATGAAAGTTCAAAGCTTCCATTTCCTGAATATTTGAGATACTCAAAAGATAAAATCTCTACAATTTTTTCACTATGAAGGGAACAACAGTCATCTTCTTTATTCATCTCCTTACTGTCTTCTTGCTTGATGCTGCAATTTTCTTCTTGGTTAGAGTCTTGTAGTGAAACCTTTGAAATCATATCTTCTTGTGTAAGGTCCTCACTGCAAACACTCATGTCTGCATCATAACTGTTATCTTGCTGGTTGCATATATCTTTCTCTTTGTCTTGCTATTTATAAAGCTTTATATCAATATCATAATCAGCAATATCTTCACCAGCGATAGACTCTTCATCATTACTAAACATATATTCATCTTTATCACTTTCAACATCATTAAATTCAGATTCACTGTCAGATTTATCATTAGATTCTTCAATAATCTCAGAATTTTCAGACTTAATATCATTATTCTCAACATCATATATGTCTTTAGAAGAAGCATCTTCTAAACCTTTTATCCATTCTATAACTTGCTGAAAAAAATCTGCCCTCTGAGCCATTGATAACTTATATGTATAAGGGAAACAAAGCTCAATAAATAAATCAACCCATACATAATCCTTAGGACAAAAAATGATGCCATAACCTTGTAGCTTATTAGTGAATCTTATGAAAAAATCATTTGGTGATTCATCTTCCTCTCTACTCATGTGTCCTTGTAAAAGTAACACCACCTTCTCTTGAAGCCTTCGCCTCAACATATTTGTCTCTTCTTTGATAAGATCAACTTTTGATATAGGATCATTTAATTCATATATTTCTTGCTCATCACTGTGCTCCTCATCCTCATACTGCTCTACATCACTAAGCTGCTCAAAATCACTAAATATTTTAATAAAACAAGCCTCTAATGCTTCCATGGATTCTATTGAGCCATGAGGTAGGTCCTTAAACCAGTCTCTTGCGATGTCAACTAAGGATATTACAAAAATTTTTATCAATACATCCTCATGTGAGATATTATGATTGTCTACCAAATCAACGAATTTTTCTAAATGTTCTTCAGCTGACTGTTCATCACAACTAGTAAACTTTGGTAAACATTCCCTAACCCTTGATGGCATATGGTTTGGGTATCTAGGGATACCTTCAAAATTGATTACCCCAAACAAATTACTACCCCTCCAATCATAATAATATGACATCTTATCAGTCCAAAAGATTACAAACTGCCACTCTCATTTATTACATATCTCATTCAGATTTTGCAAAAATGCAAGTAAAAACTTGAAATATGTAAACCTATTTTTTCACACCTTTATCATTTTTTCTTTAGTGCTAAAATCACTTGATAAGGAAAATTTAAAAATTTATGAAATACCTAGATGTATTTGAGCTGTTGCAAAATATGTGCTTTGAGAACTCCTTCAAATCAGCCTCAAAACATGTAGAAAATCGGTTGTCACTGTCACTGCAAGTCCACCTCTTTTGTAATCTTTCTTTAATGTGCACACTAGTGCAAATCAGAGCTCAGAGTCACCACTCACCAGTAGTGAGATTGTGTAAATATTTCCTCAATAGCTTTGGACTTTCAGACACTTTGCAATGACAGACAAACAGACATACTTGACTCTTTTATAAAACATAAGGAATATGTCCTTTCTTTTTTGTAACACATGAATCTATAACTGTCTTACTATTGACTTACTCCATAAATTTTGATTTCTTTAATAATATTTGTATACTTAATCCCCAGCGGAGTCGCCAATTTGTTAGCACTTTTTCTTGCAAAACTTACCTAATGATGATAGTATACCTTGTATACTTGAATGCAAGCTCTTTTAGGCAAGAGAAAGGCTAATTGCTAAAGATTGGATAATATCCTTCTTCGTTTTTGAGCTCCACAGACTCAGGAAGGTTTTACCTTATAAAGATTACTGATATTTCAGCCTATGTATTTGGTGGATTGTTTCATTCACTGGTTATGCACCTAAAACCTCACTGTAACAACTTATAGAATACTTTAGAGATTGCAATAATTAGTTTGAAACAGAGTATTACAAGCCAGGCTATAGTTTTGAGAACATAAACCAGTGAGACAAGGATTTGCATCCTTCTTCCTTTTGTCTTTAGGAGGGATAACCTGATGATTCACTCTTTAAAGAATCACTAAAATGGACGTTGTCCTACTAACACGAGTCCTTAATGAGTTCAGCTCATTTGTTCTAAAAACTAGATGAAATTGATTAATTTGTGTATAAATGAATGGAGAAAATACTTGCTCAGTAAACTCTAGATCAGTGCCTATTCCTTGGGCAAAGAGTCAATGAAAACATATGTCAACAACAAATAAACTAATGCAATACTGAAGAATGCCTTACAAACTTCATACAATCCAAATTGGATGCCTTACAAACAATCTACTCAACTCAATACTTCTTCATCAGATCTTCACAATCATGTCCTGCTCTCTGAAATCATTTACAAAATTTAACTCTCTCCTTGAGAAAGACTCACAAATGATTAGACACACTACCTTGTAGTAGGTATATTTCAGATGCCTTACAAATGAACTATACTAGAGC
>MU223797.1:1949084-1968433 GCA_018584345.1 Thuja plicata
CACTAGCGGTCAGTTGCCAAGTCTCGGCGGTTAACTCTGGCATATCCCAACTGTGCAACTAACCACTAGCGGTCAGTCGCCAAGTCTTAGAATTTCGGCGGTGATCTTCAATCCTTCTCCCGACTGCGCGACCGGAACTTCTCGTGACCATGCGACCGGATGCCATGTGTTGCTTTCGCCAAATTTTATTTTCCTCCAATTTTGGGCATAGAAACCGAGGCATTAGATGACTGGGCGCATGCGTGGATAGCCTCCTCTTTTTCCTTCAAATTCATATGTTCTCATTTTGGTATATAAACATCTTAGTTTTTGCTTGTGGGAACAATGTGGGATATTGGACTTGATGAGTTTTAAAGTGATTTTTGAAATTGGGCTCAAAATTTAGGGGACTGCCCATGTCTTCATTCCTCTAGCCCTCAAGAGCTTGCGAAGAGCCTCTGGGCTCTCTTACTTATTTCATATACTAATAATTTTAGTATATAAAGACTAAAAATGCCATCGCACAGGCAATATGGGATAATTCTCTCAAGCATTCTCAAAAAAAACAATTTTATCCTCTTGATAGTGCTGCACACAGACAACTATATCTCGCAACCAAGGAAGAATTTTGAAAATCTCTCTAGTGGGAATCTGGAGAATTATATTTTCAAAAACATATCCAAAATTTAGCTCGATCCAACGGTTGAATAAAAATTTATGCCCCCCGCAATATGACTGTGTTTTTTGTTTCTACAAATCCGTGTTTTTTCTTTTTAAAACGTTGTTTCTTTATTCCATGTATGGCTTCTTCTTCTCAAATCTGTGCAACACTCTTTTCCAATGCATGGTCTTCTTCAATGTTCTCCAATGTGCAGCCTTCTGGATAATGTGGTTTTTATAATGCTTTGATATATTGTGATGATCTCCAAATCTGTGGAAATACACTTGACATTTTCAACTGGTTTTGTTTTTATTTGTTTCCATTCACCTCATGCTGCATAGGCATTGGTATTGGTTTGATTTCATCCTTCATGGAATAAGACTAAAATAAATATTAAGAGCAATATCTTCAAAGCACAAAAATATTGGGGGTTTCACTAATCAATGAAGCTGAAAACTTGATAAGTTATCCTTTATGCTCTATGGAATTCATTTACATTGCTCATGTACCTCAAACTTACACTCACATTTTGTATCCAAACCATTATGCAATCTTTTCACAAAGCATCCAACTAGTGGTTTTTAAAATAACTTCTCACATTTCTACAAACTGATCACATATCTGCAAGACTGCCCAATAATACCAACTGGTTTTAAACTCGGTGAATATGCAGAAATTAGATTTGGAAATAACATGGAAAAGTGATCAACTGGATTGACCAAAGTCTAAAAATATTCAGAGAAGTTCACTCTTATGTTTACAACGTGGGGGAACATTCAATTATGCAAAATGTTCACCCGGGTATAGATTTTCAAGACCTCAAAGTGGACAACTTAGCATTTCTGACACTTGAAAACATAGGAAATCAGAATTATTCACCAATGGAATGGTTCTAAAAAACTTGTCATCTGATTTCATAAGGATCTGCAAAATGGAAAATATGGAGTGTGTGTCCACTGGAACATAGTACAAAATGAATTTTCTCAATTGAATCAACTGGTCAAAAGTTATAACCTATCAAAATGGGCTATTCAGATTTCTTGGCAGAACAAAAATGCAAACAGTTCTGAGCAACCAACTTTGGGAAGTATGAAAACCTATCAAAAGGATTAACAATGACCTAAGATCTGAAACATAAGCTCTTTGATATGCATATACAACATTCCCAAAGTGATGGCTTATGAAACTCAACAGGGTGCAAGATATTTAGAAGTAAAGTAGGCTCCGGACAGCAAAATGACACATAGCAAAAATGCAGATCTAGGTGATCCCCTCAAAATGACTACTCCCTAAACATGTCAGAATTGAAATTTAGGAGCTGGAACCCACTGCATATGTCGAATGAAAGGCATTGAAGCCTTTTCCCAATCCGTACCTCATGAAAATCATCCGGGCATCCTTTTCAAGCATTCTAACTGAGCCTTTTCACACAAAATTTTAAGGGTATTCACTTCGCTTATCTGAAAATTTTAACATGGTGACTCCAAATTTGAGAGGACCAATAGTCCCAATAGTGGCTCTGACTATGGATGCGTGCCCCATGCGGGCATGTAAAGAATCTTAGAATAATTGGTAGAAGAAGACCACCACCAAAATAAGAAATCATACTTTTCTCTTCACTTTCTCTCTCTTCTCCTTCCCAACTCAAAAACTAGGAACCCCTTTATTCGAAAGAAAACACACCACATGACTGAAAGGGAAAGAAAGAAACTGTACAAGCATGGAACTTATTTACAAAAGGCCCAAGGCCCCAAAAATGGATTCATCTCTTACCTCTATCAAACATATGATTTTCATCTCCAAAAATCCAAGGTAGGCTGAAGCTATTATTTCCATTCACTCGATCAAAAATGATGCCCTGAATCTTCAACATATCAAACAAAAGACAATCAGCAAACTCATCATCACTTGGAAAAACAAAGTCACTGTATCACTATGAATGTTGATCATTGTGTGACATCAAAACATCACACCTTTCCCTATTTATGACTTGCTAGAAGAAGAAACATTCCAGCTCACTCTCATGGCAAGAAAAATCCACATTCTGAACATTAGTTTGCACCACAAGACAAGATTCTTTTACATCAATCTGCAAACTAAAATAGAATGCCTCTAAACAAAGATCTGACCGCATAAGATCAGAGACATCTTGTTGATCACAACTTCTATGAGCATCTTGTAAACATGAGAAAGCATTTTCAATTAATGGTTCATCAATTACTTGTAAATCTGAAAACACACATTCAGATTTGTCTTTCTCTTTAGCATCATGGCTCAAACAATAGTCACTAAAACTAGGTTCATGAAAATCTGAATCCACACTAGTACATAAATCCTCATACTCATCATACATGACAAATACAAATTCATCATAATCATATGTACTCTTAACTTCCATGTCACGAGCTTCAAAAATAGGAGAAGGAAACTCAACATATTTTTCACATTTAATGCCCTCGCTAATACTCTCTTTATCAAAACTTATATCTGTTAGGCATGAAACTCTAGAATCAAATGTATGGGCATACCTTTGAAAATTAGCATCTAGGAGTTCTGAAATTTTCTCACTGCTCAGTGGACATTGAACTTCATTCTCACCTTCTTTGGTCTCTTGTTCAATGCTGCAAACATTTTCGTCATTGAAATCAAGGATAGAGATTTCTTTTCTCATATCATTTTCCGTAAATGAGTCATTACAAAAATTGATATCTGCATTGTAATTATGCTCTTGTTGTTCACACAAAACTTCTTCAAACTAAGACAAGAAATCTACATTGTTATGCTGAGAGAAGGAAAAATCTATAAACTCAACAAAGTCATTTTCAATTACAAAGTCATCTTCATCTTTTTGTTTTTTATGGATTTCATTATCAGCATCATAATCAACACTTTCAGCATAATTAGACTTAGCATCATCTACATAACTAGATTCATATTCGGCATCCTCAGTATTTTCAGATTCTGATTTCTCAATCAAATCTATCCATTCTATGGTATGTTCAATCACTTCTTCTCTAAGAGATGCAGACCAACTGATTGATTCAGGCATACTAAGCTCTAGGAACATTTCAACATATGTGGACTTTTGAAAATCAACACCCATTGGAAGCTCATTATAAGCTTCACTAAACTTCTCATAAAACAAGAGTGCTGATTCTTATTTTCTCTCTCCAATCTTACATCTCAAAATCAACATGCATTTCTATTGGATCTTTTGATTTATCAATGAAATATCCTTTTCTCTATTAACATTTTCAAAATCTTGCTCATAGACTTCAAATGTAGAAAATATATCTTGACCCATGAATGCTGGAATTTCCAATTTAACCACTTATTTAACAACACATCACAATCTGTCACAGAGATTTCTATCTGACTTTATGCAACCATTAACTTCACATAACCATAGCATACTTCTGATTTCTTGAAACTGAAACTTCAACCAGAAAATATGACAAACTACAAATCTATTTTTCCCTTTTTCTTAATGCTTCGCTCACCTATTAAGGGACTTTTATTTCTTATAAAAATTGAGGATTACCTGGATAAGATTTGCCGCTGTTGTTCTTTCTTCTTCTTTACCAGATACAAGGCAGATCTAAAGCCTTTCTTGGAATTCCATCCAGTTCTTCTTTCGTAGAGTCACCACCTCCTTGTAGAGGACAAATATCAAACAAAAAGAGCTATTTGGAAATCACTTTTGATTCTGGAAACCCATTCTAACCAGCAAAGTTGCATAATATTTTTCTTCCTTTCACTGCAAATAAGAACACTTCTAGGCTATTCACACAGAGAGATCTGAACAAATTTCAGATTCATCTCTGGACACTCTTTCTCATAATCATATTCCGGTATTGATTCAGCCAAGCAAGGAATCATACATCTTAAACTTGCTGATCTTAAAATTCACATAATAACTGATATCAATTTTTATACTGGCACAAAACAACCAGGATTCTCCAGATTTAATAGAGTCGCCACCCACAAAAAGTATGGGATTAAGATTCACAAACTAGTCCAGAAATGGACAATGAACAATTAGTCATTACAGACTTTACAAACATCAATTTCTCCCTAGCAAAGTCACCATTTTGTTAGTGATTTTTCTTGTAGCCCTTAGTTCTAAAAGCGATAATGCAAACCAGACCCGGGGATTTTTGTCCATCTCACAAGAGTCAGCTCATTCTTGCAAACTGAGGGGAAAGAAATGACTAATTGATAAGGATTTGATCCTCCTTTTTCTTTGAGCTCCACACACTTAGGTGGGTACACCTAAAACAAGCTAAAATATCCATACATATAACTCACTAGCTAAACCTCATTATGCATATGTGATCGTAGATAGTTCTCAGACTTATAAAACATGGGATTTCAACTCAACTAGTCTTACACAGGATCCCACCTATATGATCTACTAAGAACCAGAGAAATGGTCAAAGTAACAAGGATGAAATCCTTCTTCTCTTCGATTTCTAGACTCAGGTAGGCTAACCCATGGATTTCTTCTTTAAAGAAACTAACATGTACCCTTACATTCACAGAATGCAAGACATAAACATTCAAGCTCTCATACATAAATTTAAAAGTGATTTGAATAATTGATTGATGAAGAAAATTGACAGTCAAGCAAACATCAGTGCCTTATCTATTGGGAAATAGAGTAATACAAATGTGCATTCCCAGAAAACCCTAAATCCAAATTCAAAAAACCTGAATGAAATGCCTTGCAAGCCATTCTTCTCATTTCAATACCTGGACATTAGATTCATATGCAAACCTAGAATTCTCAGAATTTGAAAACAAGACTTACTCTCTCCTTGAAAGAAAATTGGATTCAAACCCACAGATACCTTATAAATGGTATATTAACATGCCTTACAAGTTAATACACAAGAATTAAGACAATACATACAAAGACATCAAACAAGAACTGAACAAGGATTCCATTTTTATTATTAAAATTCATCTGAATCTGTACATTGGAAAAACAAAGAAACATAGGAAATAAGACCCAAGAACCTGAATACTGCCTAGCAGCATAAAATTTCAACATCCTTGTTACAATGGAGAAAAAACTAGATATAGGAGAAAGGAAACAAACTCCTTCACCGACACCTCTCTGTCCCCAAAAATATCTGCAACTGCAAAAATTTGATATGATCTGGACTTAAATGGTCTGCAAAATCAGATATTCTGAGACCTTTCCAGTGATATATGATACTTCATATTTTGGATAAAAAATACCCCCTGAAACATTAATCAATCTTTTTCTCTGTGCATATTTTTGAACAATTTGAAATATTTGAATTTATATTCAATATTTTAACTATTGAATTGAAATGGTTTTTCACTTTAATATTTCAATTTTGTATTTTAATTACCCTTTATGCATATTTTGCTCACAACTCACCAGAATTTGACATGTGGCATGCTCTGATTTGATGCCCCAAACTGGTCTTTTTAACTCACCTTTAACCCCTACTCATCTAGAGACTTGGAGACTAAGCAGTCTCTAGATATCTGAAAGTTTTCCTTGACCTTGAGTCTATTTGGAGAGTTGGAGACTAACTTAGTCTCTAAGTCTCTGAATGAATTTTCTAACCATGGGTTTGTTGGGAGACTTGGAAACTAAGGCTAGTCTCTAAGTCTCTAGATCTCACTTAACCGCACCTTAACTTTGGTCATCATTTCGTCCTTGTCTCCCAGTCTCTGAATAATTTCTTTAACTCTAGTTAGATTTGGAGACCTTGAGATAACCTTCATTCTCCAAGTCTATGAAAGCCTTAACCACACCATGCTTTGACCGTACCTTGACTATAGTTAGCTATAAACAATGAAGTCTCCAAGTCTCTGAGAAATTCCACTAACCACGGTTAACTCTGGAGATTTGGAGACAACCTCTAGTGGTTATTCACTAAGTCTCGATGGTCTAACTTAGCATCTCATGACTACGTGATGGTTAACTGGTGGTTAGTCTCTAAGTCTCTAAATCTTGGTGGATATCTGCTCTCCATCTCTCGACTTTGTGACTATCCGCCACATCTCCAATCCTCCTCATCACCCTTGGTGCCACCTATTTGCAAAATTTCTTCCTAGTCACTTGGGAATTCTTCCCAATGCACCGCCAGCTATCCTCTAGGCACACATCCCAATGCACAAGTCACCTGAGGGTTCTAAACCCGTACATTAGGTCTACCACAAACATGTGCTCTCATAGCTAAGGCACTCTCCTCCATCTCCCCCTGACCATAGATGACTCTGGAGCATCCCCCACTTCTATCCCATCATCTACGTCCATGTCTCCTATTGGCTGCTCATGTGCAACTACCTGTGTCAGATCTGTCAACCGTAATGGCATATGTGTGGTCCACCAAGTCGCATACTTTGTGGTAGTCCCTGCATCATCCACATTCAGCCTGGCCACCCAATCTACCCATTTTAATGTCTACTAGGTGGTCCTTAACATTAGGGCATCTATGTATCTCCCGCAAACCCCTACTTCCCTGGTAACATGAGGATGTAGGGCATCCTCTACCATAACCCCAAGTTGTAGCCCAAACTATCTCATCACTTGAGAGGGCATGTACCTCTCTATTTGGTGGATCATCATCCCCAAAAGATAGCAGTCTTTCTAGACATAGGAGAGGTATAAGAAGTCCTCCCTCCCATCCTCAACCCCCATCTTCCAATCCATAGTCCCCCATGACTCACAGGCCCTAGATGGTGTCTAGCAAAAAAACTAGATCTTGTCTAGGAGTCTCCTCTAATAACCTGTTTGTCCAACTAACACGTATCACAATAGAAGTCTATACCTGTAGGCATATGGCTCCTTTAGCTGGTGAGCCTCCTGCTGTCATAGTGGTCAAAGTACTGTGATGTGCTCCAAGGCCCACACTAACAATAAATTCACCCCCATCCCTAGGTTTTGTACCCCACGGTATGCAACCATATGTAAATCATGATATAACTGTCTAAGCATGACATAGCCCCAGCAGTAGACAGTCCCTAGCTCTAGCATCTCTGACAGAACACTAGCCTAGCCATCCCAAATGTGTGGCCTGATAAATCAGCAAACATACTCCCCCCAATCAACCAAACCAAAATCAAGGCTACCCTCCTCAACCTCTGATCCACAGCTGGCTGCCATGACATCCAGGTCCTATCTCATGGGATCCTCCTCATCAATTCTGAAAAGTAACCTACATGTAATTCTTGGTGTCCTCAATCCTATACTGCGACACCATTCCATGGATTAGTATTAGCAAGATCCTCCACACATCCTCCATTGTGATGCTCGCCTCTCCCATAGGCAAGTGGAACGTGGTGGTGTAGCTATGCCATCGCTCCACTAGGGTTGTCATTATACCATTATGTGTCTGTAGCTAAGGTCATCAGGGCACCTAATCTAATCCAACTATTGATATCAATCCCAACTCAGCCTCCGTCATCTCCCTCTCCAACTCCATGGTTGGTGGCTAGTGCTCCCTCAATCTGAGTGGTGGAAACTACACCTACAAGATCAATCCCACCACCATGTTAGTCTTCCTTTTCTAATCTAACCCTCCCAAAACTAGGGCACCCCACCCCTAGGTCTTTTTCCGACCCATCCCCAGCACCTGTTGGATCCCCTCGCTTCCCCCTCCTTTGGTGTCTACCCTTTTTAGAGCAGACATCAGTCTAGGCAGAGACGTCGATTCATGCATCGACATCTCCGATTTCCTATCCCCAACCCACATCTGTGAAGAGGCGGATCTAGATCTGACATCTTCACAGATGTTGGTGTGGTACCCCCATCTGCACAGATGCAGATCTGGGGATCAGCTTCTGCGTAGATGCTCGTACAAGAAATGATGTCTCTAGTCTACCCCTCATTTAAACCCCATTAATGCCTACCTACCCCTCCCAAAGTGTTAAAAAAACTTTGACAATATCAAAAGAAAGGTTCTGGTTGTGCTACTCACCATCGTCGATCACTTTGTGGGTTGTCCAAAGATCCTCATGTATTCTCCAAGCTTCCCCTTCAACCTCTCCTCAACCATTTTTTTCTCTCCAAAGCTCTTTTTCTCTTCTATCACTATTCACAAATGACCTTCTTATAGCCCCTATTCCTTCAAAATTTTCCATGTCCCCCTGTTGGTTACTTTTTACATTGCAACTACAAGGAAAACAACTTTCTTCACTTTGCAATAGATATTTAAGAGAAGCCAACTCCAACTATTTCACAATAGAATGAAAAGGACCAACTAACAAGGATGTGGATCCATCCTTCTACGCTTTAGGTTCTACAAAACCAAGGGGGTGACACCCTTTAATGCCTTCAAGTATTATGTATGTCATTAATTAGGCAAAGATCTCACATAGGCTCAACACGACTGGGAGATACTAGGTAACTGACTAATCACCCATTGAACGTCGAGCATGAGATTGGTAGAAAACAACAACCACATAAAACATAGGATGTATCAGAGTTTATATTTAATTTGCAGAATATATCCAAGACCTAACCAGATATGCATCAATACAGAAGATACTACTCAATGATCAATGCTTTATCCATTGGGCAATCCCGTTTAGGCAAAGTGAGAAATACAACAATCAACTTCTGTCAGAGATTCCAAGCCATAAACACAATAAATCTAGATCAATACTGCTTATAAAAATCCTTTTGTAGACAACCAAATGAACTTATGTCACATCCATAATATCATTTAATCTGATCCTAGATCAGAACTGAAGAATAATAACATATACATAGATAAACTCTATGCAAAGATCTGAAAATTCAGACTTCACAAGACTGACACTAAGTAGAGATTTGAATATGGAATTCTCATATTAAGTGTGAAGAATCACATTACTATACAAAAATTTGCAATCAGACATATACCGCTTCAATAAGCTGCAAAAGACCAATGAAATTCTATTCTATCTAAAATTATCTGGTGTAATCAATAAACTACCTTCCTAATGGAACTAAGAAAAGACTGGAACCTCCTAGAGCCAGCAATCTGAAACTCTCTGTGGAGACCAAGAAATTGGAACCCTTGCACAATCCAACAAATTAGAATATATGGGAAGAGAGAAAAATCCTCATTCCTCCTTCCACAAACACCTGTCAACTCTCCAAAATATTTGAAACTGATCTCTTCTTCAACTGCCAAAATCTGATATGATTTGCAAAAATATCTCCCTTGTTTCTTCCTTTGAGACTTCTCTTTGTCTTCTCTCGTGAATGCACATTAACCATTGAAAATAATAATACTCCTAATGTTCCATTGAAAATAATAATACTCATAATGCTTTAGACTTAATATAGTCTGTGCAGGATTTAAAATAATAATCTGTATCTCTGCTTTTAATATTTTTGCACTTTAATCCTCCCTTTTCTAGACTTTAATCCTGCACATTTCTGTGTTTCTTCTCTTTAAATCATTATTAATCTTTATTTTACTACACATTACCTTTATCACATTTATCTCTTCATAGATTGCCTAGATTACACCAGAACGCACCACTTGTCATCCTTTGATTGGCTCTGTAAGTCCACTTGGGCACCTACATCGCCCTGCTCTGCCTAGCCCACCGCTTGTTGCACTTCCATGTGTCAGCAAGGCACAATTCCTTGAAGACTAAATATCCTTCATCTTTTCTTCAATCCATTGCACTACATTTTGATTCTTTTGCATTGGGATTTGTGCCCACCTTAGATGCATCTCTTGTGTAGCCGCCATGTCACCATCCACCTCAATCTGCCCTATTTTCGGCCTTACCACATGTCACGTAGGTGTGATGCCTTGATCATGTTCTCCTTGCATCTTCTGGATCTAGGCATCGCATTAGCTGTTGATCTGATATGGGTTCATCACGTGTCATTGATCTTCCATACCTAGGAATCCATGTAAGACCCATTGTTTTCCTCTGCCACATCATCTCCATAGGCCCCACCAAAACCTATTTCTCTTCCTGTATCACCCATCTACCTAACACACACTTTGAGGCACCTACTATACACGTCGCCTAGAGCCTCCAGGCTCTTTCTTTACAATACTATGCATGCGCTTTAGCTTATGAATACTAGTGAAGTCCACTTTCCCATCAATGTGGGATATTGTTTTACAAGGTTTTTAAATTTCATCTCTCCTCTGCGCCAAAATAGGGTTTGTCTTCAACCAAGAACAACATACCACTGACTGAGCACATTCATGAGCTTCTCTAGCTCTTTCTTCATGTTAGATACTATGTGTTTTTGTATTTAAACACCTTGGAACACATCTCCCCCATGTATGTGGGATTAATTCCCTGTATGATTTTAAAATTTCTTACATGTCCGCGTGCCAAAACCTTGTAGTTCTCAACTGAGATAAGGCTAATCACTATCTCCCCTATAGCATGCTCACCAAGAGCTTATGCTCTTAACTTCATATTACTTTTGCGTGCTTTACTATATAAATAACTTAAAAATCCATGCCACCATCCATGTGGAACAAAAACTCTAAATTTTTATGCACAAAGGTTAGCACACCCTGTGTATATTTCCATCACGGGTAGACAGGGAGGACACTATAGAGGTTCTGAAATATGTCGTTAGACCTGCTAATTGCATTGTTTGAAAGTTTTAAACCGAAACAAATATAAAAAAAATGTTGCACGGTTCCCTCTTTGGAATCCTCCAATGCCTTGCACAACCTTTCCTCCAATGCCTTGTGCATCCTCTCCTTTTCCATAGCCTTATGCAGTCTACCTCCTCCAATTTGCACTTGTATTTCTTACTTCATGTTTGGCGCGGGCTGGGTTCCAAAAATTTAGCAATGTTTTACAACTGCCATTAAACCTACACAGCCTTTGGGCTCTTATCCTCCCAGCTTTAACGCATAAGATGCTGGCAAGGTTTCGGAATTTGGATTGACACCTATCAAACTGCATAGACTTAAAAGTTTTCAAGTCTTCCTTGCACGGGCCCCTTTCCATAATGCACAACTCCTTCCACAAATTGTAATTGTATTATCTGTGTAGCCTACCTCTACTTAAATATTTCCTTTATTTTTTCCATGCACTGGTCTGTAACTCCCTACGCAACCCTTTTAGACTCCTACGCAACACTTACCTTCATGCATTATCCCCTTCATACTTGTGCGTAGCTTGGAGAGGTGGCAAAGGTTGTAGGATTTGAATTTTCACCTACCAAATGCATTGGCTTGAATTTTTTAGATTCCTTCTTCTCCATACGCTTCCTCTTCACCATCATGCATGGGATCCTCTTTTTTTTGGCTCATTTGGCACTTTAAAATGTTGTATAACTTGTTTTTGCACCCGCTAATTTCAATGCTTGAATGTTTCTAATGTGTTTAAAGGCATTTGCGCTGACCTCCTTTGTTGTTCAAACACCTGCACAAGAAGATGTCGGTGTATTTTTATAATTTGGTATTGCACCTGCCAATCATGCATTAGCTTGAAATTATTTCAAAAGCCTCCATTTACTATTCTTTGCACTGCATTTTAATCATTTTATGGGTGAATCCTTAGCTTTGTCTACACGCCAATTGCATTTGCCTGAGATGTTTTTATGTCCTCCTCACCATTGTGTAGGATATCTCTTGATTATTCTCCATATAAGAATACCTCTCCTTGTTATGTTACCAAATAAACATGTCTTTGTACTTGAATATATGCTCACATGCTGATCCCAAAACTCCCCTTAGCACATTTGACCATTCTAAACCAAATTTTAATCACTTTGCAAAGTGCCTAAAATGAGTAAACTGGTTCATAAATATCCTCATAAAAATTACTTGAATCATATCAAGGGACCTCAATACTTGATGAATATGATCCCTGGTGTATACACATCAACTTCATAAAATGGTTTTGCATAACTCACCACGAGATCTAAAATGTCGTTCATCAAAGTTGCTCCTTCAAATTATTTTGCAGCTAAAACACAGGAACAAGTCTATAAACCTAATTATAAAAATTCTGAAAGAAAAATGTCTAAAGACCCCTGGGAGACTACTACCGAACCAATTTTAACTCTTAAATACAAGGAACATGTGTGCCAGAGGAGAACACTAGATAAACTCAAAACCCATAATATTCAAATTCAAACTGATTTGGTAAAAATACCAAATGGAATCCTAATGTTTTGAGATCTTTCCCCTAGGTTCATTATAATATGGTGAGCATGAATCAACAACTAGATTTATGTGGACATCTACTGGTCACAAATTATGCACCTCTGAAAATGATCATTTTGAAAACACTATGCAAATGCCAATGTCCAAACTGCATAAATTACATTTGGATTTTCCCTTGAAAAGATATCAAATTATGTCCTAAGGCTCAATCCTTGATCCTGGTAGTACACTGATATATAGAGCATAAGGAGTCAAATCACTATTTAAAATGTTCATCAGTTACCAAAGTGTTAAACCTTAGAGTTGATTCCTCAGAGAGGATCATTGTTGTGTAGATTTGAAATTTGAATAAGTCTGGTTTGGATCTAGCCTCCCAAACCTATCAGATGAATGCCTCATGATCTGGAACCCTAGATATGGATTCACTCACATACGAAGAAAAAAAAATTTCAATTATCTTCTTTTTATCATCAATTGGTCAATCAATATGAATCCCTAAAGTCGGTCTCTTACCAACTTTCTAATTTAAAAATCAGTAACACTACAAAAATCTGATTTGGAATTCGCTGAGAAAAATGATTAGGTGGATTGACCCAGGTCTTAAAATATTCATGGGGGAACCTTTTCATGATTAAAATATAGGGGAGCATTCAATTATCCTTGACATTCAACTGGGTACAAATTGTGGAACCTCAACATAGGTCATTCAGTAATTCTGCAAATTACACTCTGAGAATCAGAATTAATTGTAAACAAAATGGCTTGGGAAAACCTATCATTTGCACTCATAGGGATCTTAAAATGGAAAGGGAGACTCTCTCTCATGCCTAAAATACCTCATAATAATCCTTATGTCATGATTCTTAATATATCCAAAGATACAAGTCTACAAAGTAGGTCATTTGATAAAATCAGGAAATGTGCAAAATGCAGATCTAGGTAAACACCTCCAAATGGCTATCTTCAAAACACAACAAATCTGACATACTATATTTACTCTGTGATAGGTGGTGCACATGTTCCCCAAGTGGCATTTCATGGAAATCATCAGGTCTCATTTTACTTGCACTCTAAGTAGGCCTCTTCAAAAAACTTTTTAGGGGTACTCACCTTGCCTTAGAGAAAAATTTTAATTGGTCACTCTAAATTTCTGCCAAATTTGAGAGTACCATACCCCCACCAGTATCTAATTTTTCCTAAGCTTTTTTATCATGCTTTTATATTCCTGTGCTCCGCATCCCTTTTTACAACCAAAATTCCTGAAAATTCCAAAAAAAATTGAAAAATCATAAAAAATCCAAAAATTGCATTAAAAAATGCAATAAACCACACCACCACCCTCTCTTCTCACCCACTCACTTTGCATCATTCATTATTCCACTCTTCACTCCAATTTCACATGATTCCACACCTCCCTCTCCCTCCCCATCACCTTGCACTTCACCCATCCTTCCTTATGTCGCTCCAACATAGTGACTGCAATAAGGTATTTCACCAAATCAGTCCCAAGACTAACTCTCCCCATTCCTCTTTCTATTCATATCTTTTGCCAGAAAATATCCAAAATCACAAACAATCCAATCATGTCATGTTAGGGTGCATCCTCCATATTTTGGCTTATCAAACCCTCCATCACACAATCTTGTTCATGGCAAGAACTTTGGACTGAATGACTACCTGGTCATGCAGCCTTTTTGTTGATTTTATATTTTTGTGTCTGTCAAAATCTACCCATTACCACCCTGACCTTCTATATCTTAGTGTGTCATGACTGGTAACTATTGGTACATGTGTCTTTTTTCAGTATGATCTTGTATACACCCTAAAATGGTCACCTAGACTATGGGCCCCATTTATCACTTTATCAATTTATCAAATTCTCGAATCAGTGCTTTGCAACATTTTCAATTCAAATCAATTTCCTTGATCAAATCGTAATTAATTCAATTATTTCAATATTTCCTAAGGTTTGATCATTTTTATTTAATTAAAAGATTTAATATCCCTTTTAATTAAATAAAATTCATCTTATTTAATTAAATTAAATTTCTCCCTTTTAATTAAATAAAATTCATCTTATTTAATTAAATTAAATTCCTCCCATTTAATTAAATAAAATTATTCTAATTTATTTAATTATAAAGAAAACCCCTCTTTTAATTAAATAAATAAAAATCCCCACTTAAAGCACTTTATTTGATGAAAAAGGAGATAAATTAAATAAAAATCCCTTTTCCTTCACATCTTCCTAAGTGGTGGGCTTTTTGCCTCTTAATCATAGCCTTTGATTTTGCCTCTTAATCTCAACTGTTCACTTTCCTTTAAAAGGAGACCTCTCCTTCTCATTCATACATCATCTTTTTCATAGTATTGTTATGCTGCAGGTTTGGAGAGAAATTTTGAAGGAGGATTTGAGCATTCAAGCTTGGGTATTGCAACTTCTTTCTTCTTGTCTTCTTCTTCTTGCATCCATGGCTATTCATGTATATTAGATTCATGTTTGCTTTCATAGATTAATCTTGCATTTGTTTTTCTTTCCATAGAATAATCATGCATTATTATCATTTAGATTAATTTCCTTTCATGCATTGCAATCATATAGAGTAGATCTCATTTTCATGCATTGAATCTCTCATTTCATGTTGTACTTGCATGGGCATAACTAGGTCAATCTGAGGGCCTCCATTACAAACCTTTGCACTCCATGAATAGAGAGTTATGAGTCAATATTTGAGGCCTCATTCTTGAGCAACCTTGGATGGAATGACCCATAGAAGTGTGTCAACATTTTAACACACATTTATGGCACCCACAGTGGGGCAGAAGATTCATTTTCTATCGCTTTAGCTATTTTTCATAAATTATTTTTGGATTTTCGTATTTTCTGTCTTTTTTGTACTTGCTATTTTTTTCTACAGGAAAATCTTGTGCAACATTTTGCAGGTTCCCAGGCAAAATTTTGTTGATTCCGTGTTTTCTCACGTGGCTCTGTGCATTTCCTCACTCGGCTCAGTGTGAATCCTCGCGTGAGATTCAGTACCAGGCTATAGATCTGGACTGGTTTGTTGTTTTTATGTATTTTTCTACTATCTATGCATTGTTTCGCATGGCTGTGCACTTCTTCGCGCGAGATATTTGTTTCCTCACGCAACACTGTGTGAATCCTCGCGTGGAACTATGTGTTTCTTCGCACGAGATCCCGCACCAGAGATCTATTTTTTGTTTCTATATTTATATATCTCTATTTTTCTTGCTAACCACTGATGTTTACTATTTCTGGTGGTTTGTGATTTGTTGTTGTTGATTTGGACTTGCTTGGATAAACAACAAAACAATTCGCATTGCATTGGATTTGAGGTATTTTGTTGCATCTCTATAACATTTGGATTTTGAAAATAAAATGAACATCTCATATGTTTAGCTTGAGTGTTTCTTGCTTTCATAGATCACATTTCCAATTGGTGCTCTAAAAATGGACCTAGTTTTGCTTTCTTGCATATATGTTTCACATAGTAATTAGGCCCTATAAACACTATTTGTGGTGATCTTGAGAGAGTGGGCTTCATTCGCTTGTCTTACATGTGAAGCTCTTCTTGATGATAGATCCCCTTGTAGGTAGGGAAGGATTTTGTTTTTATCTCATTGGTCAACTTGGTTTGGAATTCAACTTTTAGCAATACTTTCTCTCTTTGGGGAGATTGGTGTCATTTGTTGTTGTGTGAATCTTGAATGAGGTGATTTCAAATTAGTGAGTCAATGAATCATGTTTGCTATATTTTGGTGAGGTGAAGAGGCTAGAGGATTATGCTCTTTTCCCTTTTTGGAAGAATCAGAAACTTGGAACCCTTGAATCCAAACCAAGTCCCCATGTGGTCCATATTGTGAGTCTTCCTTGTTAGAGAGGGTTAACCGTAGTGGACACTCCCTTTATTGGGTAAACCACGTGGATGGAACCTCAAGCGGTAATAGCCATTTTTGCCATGGTAGAAACAACCGCTATATAAATGTCCTTGTGGAGGAAATCTCCACAGGTGTAGTTTCTTATGGGTTGTCAGATCTCCTCAGCAACTCCTGATTAATTAAATTCTTGGACTGTGTCAAAACCTTGGTGCACCAGGATTGAATTTCACCCACCTGAGATTGACAAAGTTGCATAGTCAAGCCATTACTAAGAACCATAGTGCAACCAACTTTTTATTCTCTAGGACTATGTACGTGATTGAAAAACATTTTGAGAACATACACAAGTAAGATCTTTATGGAGTAGAATACTATGACACTATCCATGTTCATGTGCAAGGTTGCTTTGTCCCTTGCTCATTATTTGAAGACATTGATTGCTTGAACTCCCTGATTGCTGTCTTGCATGCCTGATTCATGATAAAAATGTGTTAATGCATCTAGTTGGTTATTTAAAACAATCAAAATTTGAGTTTTGTGTCCTTTCCTCAGGCGAGAAAACTATTTCTTTGCGCCATTCATTGTGTTTCCTCATGTGGCTATCTGAGAATCCTCGCACGAATCTTGCTGTCAGTTTTCTATTTCTTGTTTCACTAGTCTAAGTTTTCTCACACCTCTCTGTGCATTCTATCACATGATCCTACACATCCTCGCATGAGAGAACATTTCCTCACGCAAAATTGCCTGTCAGTGAATTGTCTGCTATCATTTTTGAGCCCGTTTAGCTTGTTGTCGTATCATTTCCAGTTTTCTGGGTTGATACGGGTCAGATTGGATTACTTACCCCACTATTAGAAGCTTGTTTAGCTTTGGATTCTTGCATTTTGACCTCTTGATTAGCAATCTTTGATTTCATAAGTGACCTTGCTTGCCGCTTGGTGAGCTAGAAACCGTCCTTGTTGAAAAGATAAACCTTTAGATTCTTTGATAACACACTTGGAGAGATTTGGTAGTTTCTTGTCCATTCACTTTCATACAATTTCAATTTCAATCTCAATTAATTTGGGTAAGACCATCATCCTGATCCATAACGTGCTAGGTTATTCACCTAAATTTATTGGGTACTTCTATGGTAGTGTTGGCTTATGCCTCTTTGCAATATTCTATCTCATCACCTCTTTTTTGGACAAGTTAATGCCTTTTCTATCCTAGTTTGGTACCAACATTTCTTAGGGTAATCCTATCAACTAGTACCTTTTCTTTCATGCCAGTTACAACAAGATATCAAGTAAATCAAGGAAAATGACCTCAAGTGGTTTTTAACCGATTACCTTTAGTTCAAACTCGTCAAAGACATAAGGGAAAAGAACCCATATTTGATCAATCGCCTAGTAATACTTTGGAAGTGTGGTTTGATTCCAAGAGTCATCTTAGTGAGTTGGGTATCCCCTTAGCATCTTCTCATTCTTCCATGGATATTAGTCACACAATGACTCGAAGAGAGAAGGAAGCTAGAGATAAACGTTATGAGGATATGTTTGCAAAGAGTGGACATGTTATTTCATTCAGCGGTTCCTCTCATGGTAGTGGATCAGCCTCACCCCTTATTTCAACAAGATATTTAGATGCACACCAAAGGGCTGAGAGAGAGAGAGGTAAGAGGCATGCTTATCAAGATAATCAATCACAACATGAAATCTAACATGGAGAACCTTATGATGCTCACATAAATACAACTTATACCAAAAACTTGTTTCAAAATTCAAGCCCAAGCTCACCTACCAATTACATGAGTGATAGACTCAAGAGGATTGAGCATGAAAAGAAAGCATTCCAAGATGAACAAGCTCATAAGGAAGAAAAAATTAGACGTCTAGAGATGGAGAAACAAACTTTGATGGAAATGGAAAGAAAAGCCTTTCAAGAGGAGCGAGATAGGCTCTTGGCTCGACAACTTAATGACCATTCAATAATATGCATGTTAGTGGTGGAAATAGTTCTCCTCCATCCACTCCTCCTAGAACTCCACGAAGTAGGAGACATTCAAGATCACCATCACAATCTCCTAGCCCTAGGGAAAGAAGGGTCTCTAGACATGATCATTATAGGAGACAAATCCCTCCTAGGAACTCAAGGTCACCTTCCCAACATACTCATTATGGTTCACAATATGGAGGTGGTAGCTCAAGCTTTGATCGCACCTCCCAAGACTTTATGCAAATACAACAAGAGCCACTTTTTCAACTGTATGTGGAGCAAAACAAGGATAAGTTCCTAGAGAGTGTAATCAACAAGAGTTCTAGGGTCCCTTACAAATTTGATGTGGATAGAAAGATTAAGAAGCAAGGTCCATCCCAAGAGGAGAAGCTCAATTAAATGCAAATAACAATAGCCCAGATATCTGCACCTAAGAATTATTTCTCATTGGACTCAATTTGTCCTAATCCTTTTGATAAGAGTGTTGACATGAAAGAATTTCCTAGAAAGGTTGAAATTCCTCAATATGACAAATATGATGGGAGTGTGTTAGTAATAACTGAGAGGGGGGGTAGGGGGGTGAATCAGTGGCCTCAAAAATTTATCCAATTTAATCCACCAATCAATACTTCTCCAATTATTAAGTCCCTACAAGATGCATGCCTTTGAAATACTTGAAACAAATAACTGTCTGTTGGTTT
>MU223797.1:1999621-2012250 GCA_018584345.1 Thuja plicata
AAGCAGTAACAGGGTCGTTTGGACATAATCGAGGGTATGATCACACTTAGGGAAAATAGGGTCCATAGTTGGAACAGACCAAATTCAGGTGGTTACATTTGCCCCTCTTTGAATTGATGTGTGAGCAACACATTGATTCAAAGAAAGTTTTTGATTTTTACTTCAGAAAGATTGAGAATCCCGTTCTTGGTTGTCAAACGAAATGTTGATGAGATCAGTCTCACACTTTGATTAAACTAAACTGATAGAATTGATTTTGAACTTGATTGTCGTCCAAAGATCAATAAAAGATTTTTAAAGATACCAATTCTGAACTTGGTTGTCATCCAAAGATTGATAATACTGATTATGAACTTGGTTGTCATCCAAAAAAGCCAGTATGAAGCTGCCAGGAGCTTAATAAAAATCTTTTAAAATGAGGAAACATAAGATATCCAGCTCATGAGAACCAAAGCTTTCTATCCAATAGTTCTGACTTTAGTCAAGGAAACTGTTATGCCCCTAGTTTGTTTGATAATGAAGTCACTTTGATGCTATTTCAAGCAAAAATTTAATTGATGATAGTGTGATCATGCCCCTTTGGGAATGAAATCAAAGGAAAAGAATAAAATCCCTCAGTTGAAAGAATATATCACTTGCAGGAAGCGGTTAGGACAAGAAAGAATGGAGTAGAAGTGGAAAAGGAGTGTTTAAAAATAAATGCATGATTACCAAGTTAATTACATGAAAATGGGTGTGATGAGAACGATAAAATGATGTTAGACCAAGATTTATGATAAAATGTACAATTTTGACCGATGTGTGGAACAAATAAAGTAAATTCACAATTCTTAGAATGATCACCAAAATGGTGTTGTGCTACTGAAAACATCATAGGCACCTTCGATTTGGTTCTCGATTGATCAGAAAGAGGATAGAAATGAAGTTGTAGTTGTCTGGGAGGAGTTTCAGAACTCCTAAATGTCTCAAAAGACCCATATAAGCCTCCAAAATTACCATTTCACTATTCATTTTCACTTTCGTCCATAGAAATTCAGAGAGCTCTGCAGAGAAGATAGTAGTCCCTGTGAGGAAGCACCATTTTGAGATGAGCCATCGACATCAACATCCAGCCGAATACCCACCGCTGGTAAGTGCTCGATAAAATACCCTATGAATTTTGCATTTGTCAAATTTATGCATTTTGTGGTTTTTAGAGCATGTTTAATTTAGAATCGCATCCAGCATTTTGGATCGCATCCTGTGAATCCTGCGTCGCATCCAATTTTTCCTGGATCGCATCCAATTTTTTTGAATTCCTACATCGCATCCAGTATTTCCTAGATCGCATCCAATTGTAGTTTTTTTGTCTTGTTAAAATAGAAAATCCACCAGTGTGTCGCATCTAGAGTGCTTAGGATCGCACCTCGCGTTTAGGATCGCATCCTGTATTTCAGAGATCGCATCCGGTAAACACAGTTGCATCCTGGATTTCTAGGATCACATATGGTAGAAAACTTAGAACTTTAATGTGTTTGACCTGTTTGCATCCTATGAACTGTGAAATGACTTAGTTGATTAGGAATCTGCCCCTGTAATGTAGATAGGATACTGATGTATGGTCATTTTTGTCCAAAATAGGCCTAGTTTGAGGTAGTCGCTTTTCGCGGCACTTATCCTGCATGTGTACTTGTATTGTCTGGCTGATTCTCAGATGATGAGTAGATGACTGTGATCCAATGCGGATTACGTTCCTTGATGGGTTTACCCAAGATCAGGGTAAATTGTGGGTTGTTAACTGCTCTAGCTGAGAGATGGCACTCATAGCACAACACCTTCCACCTATCGACTAGAGAGATTATAGTGACACTTGAGGATGTCTGGAGGATACTTCATGTATCGATGGTCAGACATGAGGTACGCTTTGAGTCAACAGCAGTCGTGGTGATTGGTGCTGAACAGAGATATTTTTAGGATGACACTATAGACAAGAGATATTTGTCTTGGGATTACATAGTTGATCATTATGATCGCTTATCTATTTATTTAGCAGGTCTATTAGGTGGCATCCTGATGCCTGATAGGGGCCAACACAGATTTATGGTTGGCTGGGTAGACATGATAGAGTAGATGGTCACCCACCGTCGGTGATTCGCTTGGGGTAGTTGTATCCTAGCTGATATGTACAAAGAGTTACATGAGATAGTTGACCATTATACCCGCAGTATGACTGTGGGTATCCTTATTCTTCATATCTGGGCCTAGGAGCACATCCCTGTTACACGGCCGATTGTATATAGATAGAGGGCACCTGAGAAGCCCTATGTATATATGTATGCAGGCCTTTTGCAGCAGCCCCATCTAGGAAAGATTGAGTATTGGCACCGATTATTTGATGACATGATAGAGGTCGTTTGGAAACCATATCTAGATTGTGAGGTGTGGACCTCTGATGCCTGGAAGGTGCCTTATTTGTGCCAGAGCTGATATCTCATTAGCCAGACCAGGTATGTTATAGAGCGGTTTGTCATCACTAGAGTATTGAGGCAGTATGGACAGAGACAGGGTAGGATAGAGGACATTGCTGTATACACCCAAATTAGGGATGAGACACTATTATGGGGTGCACAGCTGACCTATGAGATATCCCACCAGGAGGTCTGAGATATAGTAGCAGTAGATTGGGATCTCTGGCCCAATGTAGAGGACATAGGTGTTTCAGATGGTTACGATGTTGAGAGGCTCCAGTACCCCTTTCCTCGGTTCACTGTCCCTGAGGAGATTATTCCTCATATAGAGGAGCCACTAGACTATGATTTGGATGATCGACCAATCAGGGGTAGAGGAGATGCACAGAGAGATAGGGCTCTCAATAGGCATGGAGGTCACAATGGTGGTAGGGATGGTTGTAGAGATGGAAGGTGTCCTCCTCCTGATGATGGACATGATGGTGATGATAGGAGTGGTGGTGGAGAGGTTGTTGACACAGGTGGAGCCAGTGGCAGTGGGCATGGCAGACATTAGTGATTCATATTCATAGCCCCTTAGAGAGATACTAGCCCATTTCTTACAGGAGAGCAGCAGTGATAGAGGCGGCAGGGGTCACAGGCTCAGGATACAGGCAAGGATGGGGATCCACTATCCAGGTGTGAGCAGGAGAGAGAGAAGCTCTGAGCCCAGATCATAGCTTTGGAGGCCAAAGTCACTACTGTAGATGCTTTATTGGCAGACAGGGATCTACAGCTTGAGCGGCTGAGAGCAGAGAGAGATGCACAGGCCTGGATAGCAGTCCATCAGGGACAAAGGGCCACATATTATTATGCCATGTATCATGTGGTAGTTCTAGAGGGGAAGAGATCACCTTCATTCTCTCGAGTGGCTCAGCAGTCAGAGGGGGTCATGCCTCCTCCAGTAGCTCCTTTTGCACCACCTCCTACTCCTCCTCCTGACCAGGGAGAGGGAGCAGGATAGAGTTGATTATTTTGTATGACATGTATATTTTGAGATCTTTTTTGTATATCTGGATCTTGCTAAGATCCCCTTTTTTTATAACTAGATCCTTCTGAGATCCATTTTTGTAGATGACATTCATACATGTATATCTGATTCATTTTGGCATACTGATACACTGATACTCTTTATGCATATTGTTCCATATTTGACCTGTACCATGTTATGATGATATATATCTTATGCAGCTTCTTGATTCTAACATATTTCATGAGTTCTTTTTGCTTTCATAGAGGTGGTAAATGTATCTTTGCACATGTGATGATATCTTGGTCTCTTGATGAGTTAGTTGTTACATGATAACATCATTTTATGGTTGTATGTGATGAGTTATTACTGATATAAATATGTTTTAGATGATGCTCATGTGAAAATGCAAATGTATGTTTCCTTTGATTTTTCAGTCATGTCAAATAGATGTATGGATGCACTTTAGGATGAAAAAGTAAAAAAATGCAATACATGGATGTTGGCTTTTTGTATTTTCTGGTTTCCTCTTTTCAATGAATGCAAAATGTATGCTATGGATGTGCAACGATATTTGATATCAGTAATATGGATGATGTAATTAAATTGATTTTTTTAGAGGAAGATAGAAGTCATTTTTCAGCTCAAAATTCCTTATGATGTTATTTCTGTTATTAATGCACCATGCAGTCACTAAATGCAGCTATATGCAGACTCTTAGGACTTGTCAATGATTTAGCAAATATTGCAACATTTTTATCATCATTGGGAACTTTTTGGGAATGGATACCACCTGATAGTACAATCATCACTAATACCCACTGATATTATGATAATATGAATACTATGTTTTATTGAAATGGTGGAAATAGACTGAGGCATCGAGGCATAGAAACCAGGATAAACAAATAGTCACCTTCCTTTTAATATACCAGATTCTGTTTAAGGCAAGATATTGGACCCGCAATGACCTTGAAAATTCATATCCTTGGGTATATTATGATTCGTATACCTTAGTGAGACTCTAGATCAGAAAACAGACAAGGAAATTGTTCCAACCTCACCGTAGTTTACACATAATGAAGATCGAGATATATGAGGCTATCCACCCATAGTGGAAGCTCTTACCATAAACATCCAAGTTAGGTGAAATATATAGGATCATTTGGAATAATCACCATACGTAGAATTTCAAGAAAACATTATGCCCCCTATCTTTGTGACTCTTTGTCTTTGCGCAGACATCATTGAGTAACTAAGAAGACATAATAAATCATCAATTGTAAATCAATCAAATAAAATTTATAATTACTTAGATGCCCCTAGTTGAAAACATCATCAGGACATAAAAGAATCATAATCAAACCAAAAGCAAACTGTGTGTTTAAGTAGTACTTGGTCATTCATATGTCAAACACAATAGAGATTCATCAATCAAAAAATTATAATACAAGCAATATGCTGTTCCATGTCTGTGCATTGATAGGATAATCCATTCCTGTTTGCGATCCAATATGGCCTTGTAGGAACTCCGTTAATGTAAAATGTCATGTCTGATATTTTGAAAAGACACCCTTGTCTTGGAAAGTGACATTGTTTTGAATGTATCAAGAAACATTGTGTCCGTGAGGCAAACCATACTAGAGAAACCTAGCAACCATAACTGACTATGCCAGCAAAGATTCCCCCAGTGCAGAATGACTTATTCCTAAGATGTAAAGATAGACAAATCCCAAGCGAGGATAAGATAGTCATGTAGGAAGATAAATTCAGTGTATGAGCACAAGCAGAATTATGAAGGCCTAGTATCAGTAGTGTAGTGATAGATGGAGTGCAAAACACAAGTGACACCTGATTGCCAGGTTTTCACCACTTGGCAAGACCTCTTTCTTTCTTTTTGCTACCAAGATGCCTGTTTTACCAAGTGCTCATCAAGGCACTTTTCTCTTTTCCTATTTTTTTGCCTTTTTTTCTTTTTTGAATGTTTTTGTAGTATCAAGGTGCCTGTTTACCAGGTTTTCACCAAAGATACCCCTTTTGAAGGACCTTTTCTACTATTTTTGGATTTCTTCAGGATCAATTTTCTGGATGTTTTTGGTATTTTGCAAGAACTTTTTGTTGTATAGGCTCTACTAGCTAAACATTAAGCATAGAACTGCTTCAAATGTAGAGTGTTTATAGGATCTGGGAGAACGTCTCCCTCAGGTGTAGCTAATTGATAAGCTCCAATCCCAAAAGTAGCAGTGATAACATAAGGTCCCAGCCAGTTAGGTTCAAACTTTCCTTTCTTCTCCCTGTTAGGCTGGTTCTTAGGATTCTCCTTGAGGACGAGATCTCCTACTTCAAATTTGTGTGGTTTGACCTTTTTGTTGTAACCTTTTGACATACGTGCTTGATATACCTTGAGGTGATCGAACACTTGTTGTCTACGCTCGTCTAGTAGGTCTAAAGAATTCACCCTATCTATGCGGTACTTCTCATCAGTAACCAGTCCTTGTAAAGATATCTGCAAAGATGGGATTTCAACCTCAATAGGTAGTACTACCTTAGTGCCATAGACTAGAGAAAATGGCGTGGCTCCAGTTGGTGTTCTATGCTTGTTTTGTAGGCCCATAGTGCTAGATTCAGTTGTAAATGCCAGTCTCTGCTAGACTTACTTACAGTTCTGTGTAGAATCTTGAGAATATTTTTGTTGGATGCCTCAGCCTATCCATTACCTTAAAGATAATAGATTGAGGAGCAATGTTGAGTAATATGGAATTGTTCACAAAGGTCATCAATGTCTTTATTTTTAAATTGGCCCCATTGTCTGTTACAATTGAAGAGGGTATCCCATATCTACAAATAATGTAGTTCAGAATGAACATAGCCACCTGTTTGCTAGTGGCTTTGATTAGCAGCATGGCTTTGACCCACTTTGTGAAATACTCAGTGGTTGTAATAATAAACTTGTGTCCATTTGAAGAGTTGGGATATATTTGTCCAACCAAGTCAAAGGCCCATTGGTGAAATGGCCAATGTGTTATGAAAGGTATAAGTTCTCTGGCAGGAGCATGGATAAGGTTTCCATGTGTCTGGCATTTAAGACATGCTTTTGAAAATTGAATAGCATCTCTCTCCATGGTAGGCCAATAATATCCAACTCTGAGCAGTTTCTTGGCTAATGAAAAGTCGTTCGAGTGTGATCTACATACACCTTTGTGGACATCTTTTAATGCTAGATCAGACTCTTCAAGTTCTAAACACCGAAGAAGTGTACCATCAAGACCGCGTCGATAGAGGTTTTTAGTTATGAGGACGTAACACGATGTTGTCCTAATCAGGGATATTTTCTCATTTCTAGATAGATTGGCAGGAATGGTTTGGTCAAAAAGGTAAGTAATGATATTGGCATACTGAGATTGATCTAGGGTATTCAAGGTACATATTACCTGGTATTTAGGGTTAGCAAAGGAAAGATAGGATATTTCTTCCACCAAGAAGTCATAACGGAATTGATGCTCCTCCAGTTGTAACATGGATGCCAAGGTAGCCATAGCATCCATAGCTTTGTTCTTTGATCTTGGTATTTGCTGGAAGGTGACGAAGACAAAGTACTTCTTCAGATCATCAACTAGTTGCTTGTAGGGCATCAACTTTTCATCTTTTGTTTGATACTCCCCATTGATTTGATTGATAATTAGTTGGGAGTCACCATACACATGTAGCTCAATGATCTTCCATTCCATAGCTATCTTGAGGCCGTTGACCAATGCTTCATATTCTAAGATATTGTTGGTGCATGGAAACATCAATTTGTAAGATTTGGGAATCTTGTATCCTTGTGGAGTTATGAAGAGGACCCCTGCTCCAGATCCTTATTGAGTGATTGAACCATAAAAGTACATCTTCCATGGATGTTTAGTAGATGCATGATTGTTTCATGAGGGAATTCAATTAGTAACGGTTCATCATCCTGGAGTGGTGAATCAGCCAATTGATCTGCAAGTACCTCTCCTTTGATAGCTCTCTATTCTACATATTCAATGTCAAACTCACTTAGAATCAGGACCCATTTTGCCAAATGTCATGTTAATGTTGTTCTTCTCAAAAGATACTTTAGAGGATCAATTTTAGCAATGACTTCACTGTATGAGAGAGCCTATAGTGTCTCAATTTTTGTGATGCGAAGACGACTGCTAAGCATGCTTTTTCAATAATGCTATAATTGAGCTCATAAGTGACTGGTGTTCTACTAATGTAGTAGATAGCTCATTCTTTCTTTGTTTCATCTCCTTGTGCCAGTAATACTCCTAGGGATTTAGTTGTAGCTAAAATGTATAGGAGTAAGGTTTTTCCATGGATAGGTGCCATAAGAATAGGTGGAGCAACCAGGTACCCTTTCAATTCTCTGAAGTTTGCTTCATAGTATTCATCCCATTTAAAGGTAACCCCTTTATGTAGTAGCTTAGTGAAGGGTTGTGCCCTATCTGCAAGTTGGGACATGAATCTCCTGATAGACTGAAGTATCCCTTGTAGCATCCTCATTTGACTGATGTTACATGGAGGAGCCATCTCTAGAATAGCCTTTACTTTGGCAGGATCTACCTCGATTCCCTTCACGGATACTATGAATCCTTGGAGCTTCCCTGATTGGAACCCAAAGGCACATTTCTTTGGGTTGAGCCTTAGTTGGAACTGTTCCATTCGATCCAATATCTTTCTTAGGTCAGCAATGTGAGTACCTCTTTCTTTGGATTTAGACAATGTGTCATCGACATAGTCCTCCATGTTCTTGTGCATCATGTCATGGAATATTGTTGCCATGGCTCTTTGATATGTTGCACTGGAATTCTTTAACCCGAAAGGCATGACATTCTAGCAAAAGGTGCCCCATGCACATGTGAATACAATTTTCTCTTGATCCTTAGGGGTGATCTTGATTTGATTATAGCCTGAGAATCCATCCATTAATGAATACATCTGAAAGCCTGTTGTAAGATCTATGATCATGTCAATGTTTGGTAGAGGGAAGTCATCTTTTGGACATGCTTTATTTAGGTCTCTGAAGTCTGTACAAATCCTGATGGATTTATCAGATTTAGAAACGGGGACCACATTGGAGATCCACCCTGCATAGGCAATGACTTGAATAAATCCAGCCTTCAACAACTTTTCTATCTCTTCTTTTACCAATAATGCAACATGAGGATGCATCTTTCTAAGTTTTTGTTTGACGGGCTTGATCCCAGGAGCTATAGACAAGTGGTGCATGATGAGATTAGGATCTAGCCCTAGCATATCAGTATAAGACCATGCAAAGTTAATCTTCTTCTCTTTCAGGAAATCTGTAAACTGTATCTTCTCTTCTTCTGAAAAAGATTGTGCCAGGTGAACTATTTGAGGATTTTCAATAGTGCTCAAGTTTACTAGCTATGTTGGTTCAATAAATACTGAAGATCTTTCCTGAAAGTGTTCTAGGAGGATATCAAGAGTCTCATCCTTTGGCACCTCATAAAGGTTTTCACCATTGGATACGTCTTTTCTCTTTACTATTTTGGGATCTGATACTGCCATAGAGTGGTTTTCACCATCAGTCTGCTTTTTCTTTTTCTTTTTTAGTTTGTGACTAAGAAACTTGATATCCTCCTATGAGATGTTCTTTCTTCTTGCATTGGTGGAAGAAGGGAAAGGTTCACAAGCATTGAGATAACAAGCTAGGGTATGGTCATTGGAAAAGTCAAGGATAGGAGTAGGATTTGTTTCAGTCCAATCAATTAGGTCAGGATGTATCAATGTTAGGGAGTCAAATTCTGGGAAGGACAGCATCGAGTTAGCATCAAGACCATTAACCAACATGACACAATCTGTTAAGTTAATTTCTTTGATATTTAAATCAATAAGAGTGAGATCATGGTTAAAAGGGTCATTGTTAGTCATATGTGGATCAAATTCTAGCAACTTGTCAATAGAAATCTCATCATCATCTCTCTGTAAATGGAGGTTTCTTGCTTGTGGCCTATGAAATTCTTCCAGACTTATGTATTCACCTGTCTGCATCAATGATCATGGGAAGGAACTCTTCATCTATGTCAGGAGGATCAGTATCATTGAGAGGAGTGTCAGATCATTTTCTAGGAGTTGCGGGAGCCGCAAACATGTGAATTGTATCTATTCCAATATCTTCAGAGGCCATAGATAGCCGATCCCATTCATAGTCATGAGAGTCTGTTACATCATCATCAAATTTGTTTAGGTATTCAGCAATGGTTATCTGATGTACTCAATTAGATATTTGTAGATCAAAGTGGGGTAGATTGAGGACATGTGAAATTGTGACCAATTGCCCCCAGTTAGGATGTAAATTCTATGACCGGGGTACTTCTTGAGTGATTGTTGCTATGGTGTCTCCTACCTCTTGAATGGGAGGTTGTGCGAGCAAAGGAGTGTGAAGATCATGTGGTACCTCAAAGCTAGGTACATAGCATTCTCCTTGATATGCAGGATTCTCTATACCAACATGTAATAATCTTTCATAAGGCCATGGTTCTAGTACTATCTCATCTATTTTATCACTCCCTATTTCAGAAGGTGGACTTTCTTTGGAAGATGGTTTGTCGGATTGAGTATTAAAACCAAGGCCTATTTTATCTCTACTATTCTGGAACTCCATGGGTATAGGTTCAATGATCCCTCATCCAGTGTCGTTTAGAGGCCCCTTTCCTTTGTAACCCATTTGTGTGAGAAAATCATATCCCTTTCCATACTATTCTGGGGATATCTTTATATGTTTAACCTCAGTCTCCATCGGTTCCCCTTTGTAAAGCTAGTCTAGGAATGCCTATTCTTCTGTGTTATCTGAAGAAGATGTGGATGCCTTTATCATGCCAGTTGCCTTGTGTAATTTTGGCTCTTTGAATGCTAGAGGTGTGAATGTTGATGAAGGTTTTCCATAGGATCTTGGTGACAACGAAAGGTCTGTCACTGAGGGAGTCAGGTCAAGCTTGTACTCTCCCATACCCGTTTCTTCAAGTTTCAAGGTTTTGCTAAAACTCTTCATAACCATGTCCTTGGTAGTTTTAGGAGCATCTGCATCTATAGCCTCTTTATTGTGTGGGATCATGCTACCTTCTTTGATATTGTTGCAAGTGTAGTTAGCATCTATGGGAATCGTCACTTCCACCCCATTATGTGGGAATTTTATGCATTGGTGATAAGTGGATGGTACTGCTTGCATTTCATGAATACATGATCTCCCTAGTAGGATATTGTAGGCCAATGGTAGATCCAAAACTTGACATATGACGTTCCTCTCGATTGGTCTGACTCTAATAGGTAGAGCAATAAGACCTCTAGAGGATCTTTCTTCCTCATCATAAGCTTTGATAGTTATCTTTTTCCTAGTATCAATTGTTTGTTCTGAGAGACCTAGTCTCCTGATGAGATCCAATGTACAAATATTCAATCATGCACCTCCATCTATCAATATGCGTCTAACACGGGATTTATGAATAAGGACTTCGATATGGAGGGGTTGATTGTATGGATGGGTTAATGAATTTTCATCCTCTTTAGAAAAGGAGAGGTAGTGTGGTGCTGAGATGTGATTGACCATTGCTTGGAATTTGTCTATATCAATATCTTTTGGAACATTATCAATCTGTAGGGCTTGTTCTAGGATTTCCCTATATGTACCGTGGATATCTTGAGAAATTCAAAAATAGAAATTTTGGCAGAGGTTCGTTGCAATTGGTCTACCAAGTCATATTTTTCTCTGGGGATAGTGACCATGTGTTTTACCGCTGGTTTAGGAATCGTTATAATAGGAACCTTGGATGTTGACATTGATGTTAGTTTTGGAGGTCTTTTGATTGTAACCTCTGGTTGGTTCCATGTTATAGCATTTGAGTGGGATGAGACACCTTTAATTGTGATCACATTGATGGACTCAATTTTAATGTTGAGCATATTAATCATATTGTCACTTTTGGAATAGGTGTAGTTTACCTCATTACCCTTCCCTTTAGATGTTTCTCCTTGATTGTAATTAGGAAAGGGTTTTTTTAATGTTGTATGATCCTCATTGGTAGTATGTCCATCTACTTTGATCTTACCTCCTTTGATGAGGTCTTGGATGACATGTTTAAGTTTGAGACAATTATTAGTCTTGTGGCCCTTGTTTTTGTGGAAGACACAATAGGAGCTATCATCCCACCACCTGGGTTTGACCATTGGCTCCCATGGTTTAGAATCAGGAATTGTAAGAACTTTTTTATCCACCAATGTTTTCAAAACGGTCTCAAGAGTCTCCCCCAAAGGAGTGAATGTTCTGTGGGGTTTCGAAGTCCATGTTTGTTCTTTGTTGTTATCATTGTTCGCTTTGGGGATGGGAGGTGTTACCTTAGCATCTTTTCTTGCTTGCATGCCATTGGTTAGATTGAATGCCTCGATTTTAGGATTAATGTTAGAGGCGTCAACCACTCTGTCATTAACAACATTCTTGTTTTGTTTCCACCATTTAGGCTTGGAGTTGGATTTGTTTCTTTTGTTTTCATTTTGGAGGGTGATTTCCCCTATTATAACCATGACTTCCTCAATACGGAGGGCATTTTTAATCATTCTATTGAAGCTAGGAGAGTCTTGCATTTGTAGAGTGTAGTTCAATTCAAGCACTAGATTATTAATGAAGATTTCCATCTTCTCTATTTCGGGAATGACCCTTGAATATCATGCAAAAATCTTCCTCCGTCTTTGTAGGAAGTGTGTGAATGATTCTCCAGTTCGTTGTTTGGTGTTACATAGGTCCATCATAGTTACGTCATGTTGGATGTTGTATGAGTAATGTTGAATGAACCTTCGGATTAACTCCTCAAATGTCTTGACCTTAGGGTTTTGTAATTCCCCTCTAACCCTCACAAAACCTGATTATGCTTGTTGAAAGTTTGAGACTTTAATTTTCTACTAATGATTCTAATTGAAGTTAGTAGTCCAATCTATCTCATCTCCACGTAAGTGTTTGATGTATATTTCTTTTTGAGTAGTGATGCCAACTATGTGTTCATGATAATTTAGGAACATTGTGTTATGAAACAATTTGATATGTTGTTGTGTGAGGAACTTCCCTTTTGATGGTTTGAGTACACTGGGATGAATTAAGTTGATTAAGATACTTTTATGACTATGTTCTAGAGGGT
>MU223797.1:2015412-2025986 GCA_018584345.1 Thuja plicata
TAAAGGAATATTATGAAATGATTGGTTTATGAATGAACTTTTGTTTATGTCAAGATAAATGTTATTGTTAGATAAGAAGGTATATAGGAATGATAAATGATAGTGGAATTACAATTGTGGAATAGTTTTATAATTGTGAAAGGAGATGCCAAATATTAAGAGAAGGTTATAAAAAAAGAAGTACAATACACTTTTGGTTCAATGTGACCTGTGATAGTAACTCAATAAATTGATTCACATATTTTTAACTTATGATTGATATTAAGAATGAGTTAGGAACATTTTGGTTGGTGTCTTAAAATATATCTAGTACAATGTACATCTAGGTAGTAGGGTATGTAATAATGCATGATATTCTTTACCCTAATGTCTATATGAAACTAAATTTATAAGATACTTTATAGATGTTATGAATTCCATTAGTTAGTTATGAATAATGGATTGTGTTGGTAAATTAAATGTTGGTGACTACTCATTGAAACATGTTCATCACACAGTAGTCATTTATTCTGAAGGTTTATAAATATGTTATACTAGTAACTCATTATGAAACTCTTAAATGTAATTAGATTAATTAATATTGTTTGAGTAGAAGTGTTAGGGAACCTATGAGGACTAGGAAATCTTAGTTATGTTGCATTCATGTTTTTTGAGCATATGTGTATCGATTCTTTTTAATATGTGCATTGTAATAGTTTTATAAAAAAAAAAAAATTGACTTCATCTTTAGAGATTAGATGTTCAGTCCTCTTGGGTTCCCTGACGGGGTGTTACAGGTTTAGTTTTGAGAACCACTCCATGGCATTACCTCCTAGACTTCCTGGAAACAGTCACATGAGGTATGTGGGTTTGTGCATGTACTCGATGCTTAGAGCACATAATTCCCTTACATGGTCATGGGGGTTAGTTTCTCCCATGTACTTGTCATACTTTGGCCTTGCCACGTTGGGAGGAAACGGGCCCATAGTGATACTCTTGTCAAAAGGAAATGGACAAATGGCATCCAAAGAGTATTTTGTTTTAGGTTTCTCCTTCTCTTGTTTGAGATTTGTGAGCTCTGTTTGCATCAGATTGAGTTGTTTGGTGAGAATAGATATTGGGTTCGGTACCTCCTTTTCTTTGAGATCTTCTACATTATAATCCTTGGGTAACTTGACACTTGTGGATGCGAGATGGAGGAATTATTTTTCTTTATCATCACTAATTATCCGTTCCAATAGCTTGTGGATCCATTTACTTTGTTTGAGTTTTTTGTATTCGTCTTCAGGGATCTCCTCTTCACTGTCTGATCCAAACGGATTATGTTCAAACTTGGGTTTTTCTTCCTCTTCCGTGCCTTCATATTTTTTGTGTTTTCCATCATTATAACCCTCAAAAGCCTTATCCATTCATTAGTGTTTCTATCCATTTGAGGGGAATCTAGATCAAGAAGGGAACTGCGAGATGTTTCTCCTTGAAAGTGTGGTGTTTTAAGAGGCACTTTTGATCCTTTAGTTGTGTACTGGTTGCATCTTGTGTTAACCATGAAGTTTGTTTCTCAACTTTGTTAACATTTCCTGATAGTACAAGTAAGGATTTCAGATCATTCAAGTGGGTGTGTCGAGGTAAAAGTAACTGTTTGTTGTTGGTGGATGTAAATGATTCCAGTGTCAGAGGGTTAGAATCCCATGATAGTGAGCTGGGAACCAAGTTGTTAATAAGAAATGGGTAGACCACACGTATTGAACTGATTGAGAAAGACTGACTAAGCATGCAAGGTGGGCATTTCGAAAGTGTTTTGAAATATATTAGGGAGACCAGAAGAGACAAAAAGAACTAGCTAAAGATAAAAAAGGGTATCCTAATCAACTAAGACTTCCTAAGAAAAAATTCTACAGGTACCCACTGTCTTGAATACGAGCTCCTAGATGCGAGCCTCTGATGGTACCAGATGCGATCCTAGAATCTGGATGCGACTGTGTGCTTACCAAATGCAATCCAGAATACCAAATGCGATCCTAAACACTACATGAAACTTGAGAAATACATGATGCAATCTTATGATGTCTTTGTCAGTTTTGGTCAGTTCTGAAAAGTTCATTTTTGAAGTGCATGAAGCTGCTTGTTTCTAGATTGTGTTAAGAGGTGTCGTAAGGCATGAAAAACACTTGTACTCTAGGGTTTGAAATTTGTTGATTGAATTTTCTTTTGAACACGTCAAATATTTTTGTATTGTTAAGAGGGTGAAACAAACACTCATCTTTTCCTATTTTCTAGGTGGAGGATGAAAATCTTTGCTTGTTAACTCAGGTACACACTCAAATGCTAATTAGAATATAGTCATCACCAAGCACGCAATGGCTCCAGTCATGATGTTGTATTAGCTGACTCCAAATGCAAGTGAGGGCACAATATGACGAGTGTCTTGGGGCAATTACTTTTTGCCTTACAAAAATATTATCACCCTTTCAGGGATGAATCAGGAATTCTTTCAGTTGAAGTCATTGTAGATTATTGGGCAATCCGTTCAAAACTGTCCCCCATATAATTTCACAAGGCAAAATTTAGGCGTATAGCCCTGTGTGTAAGAAAATACACCTTCATGAAATTAAGATTGAAAGCAAAAATTCTATGGAATGATAAAACAAATTAATCTAAGAATTGAAGCTAAACAATTTATATCATCTCATGGTTCTCTATCCAAGCTTTGTTAAGAGAGCTCTCAGGCTTAATCACTCTCAAGGACAATCCTAGAATGAGATATGTATGAAAATTAAATTCTCCAATCTAGCTAGAATGCTCAATATGCTCAAAAATGCTCCAAGATCATATGAGAAAATAACAAATGCTCCTAAACACGATATGCTAGATGTAATGAAAATGCTAAAATTCTCTCAAAAAAAAATCTCAAATGCTCCTCATATGTTCTCAATGTGCCTATAATAAGGATACTTTTGCTCTTGAATTCTTGGATCCCAAACACAAAGGAAATGGCTTGTATTTATATCATTTTCTCAAGGGTAGGGGGTAGAGTGAGTTGATCATGATCAAAGCTTGGTTAAGTCAAAATTTTTGAGGTGTTCTCAAATGGAGGGAAAGTTGGTTGGTTGTCTCAAAGATATTAGGAATTAAATAACTCCATCGTTTAATTAAATTAGCCATGGAAGGGTGATTGGGTTGGATTTGATCCTTTTTTATTTGAACTATACAATTGAAAAATCAATTGCATAATTTGATTAATTCCTTTAGGCTTGAATTTAATTATTTGATCTTTTAATTTGATTTGAATTTTGTCCATTTGATTTGATAAATGTCAATTTGATTTGATAAATGTCCATTTGATTTGATCCATTTGTTTTTCATTGACATTTTGAAGCATTTGGCTGAGATTTATAGTTTGGAATGCTTGAGATACACCTGGTCAATTTTAGGTGTCTACAAATGCTCCTCGTTGAATTGATGTGCGAAGCGCATTGATTCAAAGAAAGATTGATTATCCTGATCATTGAGCTGATACTGATGAGATGATATGAAAACCTGATATGAAAATCCTGATATGAAAATTTTGATATGAAACCCTGCTATGAAATCCCAATATGAAACCCTGATATGATATCTTTGATATGAAACCCTGATATGAAAATCTGATATGAAACCTTGATATGAAAATTCTGATATGAAACCTCGATATGAAACTCTGATTGATACTCTGATTGATAAAGTTTGAAATTTTAATGCCCCAAATTTGATACAAGATATGCTGCAAAATCTCAGTTTGATGATATGATGATGCCCCCTTGGAAATGGAATCATATTGATCGTAGGTAAAAGTTGTTGAAAAATAATGCTAATAGGATAGATCCAAGATGATCGCATTTCTGATAAATGATGATGTGAAAAGATATCAAACAAATGCCCCAGTGAGAAGAATATGCAAATTAGGTTTGACTAGGTCAAAAATCTCAGAAAATTGGTTAAAATAGCTTAAATAGGTTGAAAAACCCAAAATTACTATTCATTTTCACTTTTCACTATTAAGATTTTTCTCTGAGCCTCTGACGAATAATAGCGATGGTGGTCCCCATATGAGAGCATAGGTTTGAGCGAGCATGCCGATATCAGAGACCTCCTGACTACGGGCCTCCAGTGAGTGTTTTGAACCCTCTTGGTGCATTTATTGCTTTGAAAATTGCATTTAATGCATGTTTTTATTGCTTTTTAGAAAATGATTACCAAAATGCCATGTAGGATAGGTAAAATGCCACGTAGGGTAGTAAAAATCCACATCCGCGCTATGAAAAGCCACATACGCGCAATCCTTAGCCGCGTAGGAGCTAGGTCAGAATCGCCACCCAAAATATGAAATGTGCCGCCTGAAAACACCATGTTTTAAAAGCCGCGTATGATGTTTGAAAGGCTGTGTAAGCCTACAAAAGGCCGCCTATTTGGTAAAATGCCACCTCCGCATGGTAAAGAGCCACTTTTAAAGATTAAAAATCCACTTAGCTTAAAAATCCATGTACACTCAGTTAAGTGCCACCTATCATAAAGTTGAAAGTTGATTATAGGAAAATAGATGAACTTAGTCTGATTGATCATCCAAATGACTCAATTAGGTTCCAAGCTAGAAAATATTCGTCCAGAATGTCACGTAGTGTTTAGGATGTTAGAAAATTCATAATGATGAATGTTTGATAGGTCAATCAGATATGATTAAAAATGATTACAAATTGTCCTTGTGTCTCATGATATAGAGGTTAGGAGTAATAAGTTGATATGCTCAAGTTAAAGCAAAGATAGATTTAATGTTTTATGATTGACTTAGAATGGTTCATCAAGAGAAAAACTAACATGATGCACTTTGTTTCAAAATGTAGGAGCATTACCGCAAGTTATGGGTGTGAGGTGTAGCATTATGGATATTTGATCTGGTAGATGAGCTTACACCTCCTGAGCGACATACTATTGAGACTTGTGGATTTATTTTCCTCTTAGATCTTCCTTGGTTTTAGTTGAACTAAGGTTTATTGATAGCTATGGCAGAGCGATGGCACTCTGACCATAATACCTTTCATTTACCTCTAGGTGAGATGACTATTACACCAGAGGATGTATATAGACTATTGAGGATCCTGACTCATGGAGAGCAGGTGTATTATGATGTAGTATATGATAGCAGTGTTTGCAGACAGGTGTTTGGAGACAACACCATTGCAGATGATTATATTACTTGGGCACAGTTTGCCTCATTGCCCACCCTACTAGCATTATTAGGAGCTGTGATAGGGGGATTATTATTTCTAGATAGGAGAGGTCATGGTTTTGCAGTCGGATGGGGCCAGATTATAGAGGACCTGATTGCTCATCCACAGAGATTGGATTGGGGTTCCTGTGTGTTGGCGCAGTTACATCATGATTTGCATGAGATTTTATATCAGCGCAGTGCAGCTATTTTTGCAGGTGTAGTACTGTTACAGTTATGGACATGGGAGCATATCCCTGTTACTATGCCAGTCTCAGCGCGAGTGCAGGCTCATGGTTACCCTTATGCATTTTTATATGATGGCATGGTTGTCCAGCATCATCTAGGCAAGGTTGATTTTTGGAGACGCATGATTGATGATATTGATCAGGTGGTATGGAGGCCATATTTATAGTGCAAGAGGTGGTGAGAGGATGATGATGAGTTACCCTATATGTTTGCACCCTTATGGATGATAGGCCAATCACCATTGGTGATTGAGAGATTTTGTTGTGGGAGAGTACTATGCTAGTTTGGCTAGATGCAAGATATGCCATAGGGTATGGCACTATATGCCTAAGTACAGGCTGAGAGGTCGATGTGGGGAGCACAGGTTGACTACCAGTCAGCCTGTCTATAGATAGATCAGCTGGGATATGGTGTTTGGGATCTGATGCCATAGGTGGCGGATGCGGGGATGTCAGCAGAGTACCGAGAGTGGTTTCTACGACATTGATTCATGAGATTCACAGATCCGATAGAGCCTATCCTTGATGTCAACAAGCTCTCCGATGATGTTGGTGATGGTGGAGATGATGGGGATGATGGAGGTAGACCATGCCAGCATAGAGTTCAGAGGGCACCTAGAGTGCCGAGTACAGAGAGTAGCTGGGCCTCGGATGAGAGGAGGACATGTGAGAGGCCAAGGTGGTGGTTTTAGGTAGCCTAGGCAGAGGCAAGTAGGTGGACAGGTGCCTCAGGGTTAGGTTCCTTTGATAGTGGATGCAGATTGGGCCAGGCATAGGCACAGACGGGTCTAGATGGCTAGACAGGTTCCTAGACAGATACCACAGGTCAGCACAACACAGGTTATACCGCAGGTACCCTTAGCACCTCAGGCACCACAGGCTCCACCAGCATCACAGGCACCTCTAGTGCCTCCAGTTTCAGATGATATAGTGCAAGATGTCTGGGGGTTAGAAGCCAGGATGACTGTAGTTACAACAAGATTAGATCAGGTCATGACCATGCTGCAGTAGTTTCTTGCTACTCTGGGTCAGTTACTGACCAGTGCGAGCACTAGTCAGGCACCTCCTAGTGCATAGGATAGAGCAGGTGATAGGGATCCAGATGGTGCAGGGGGTTTAGGCATAGGTTTAGCTAGAGATGGATCAGGTGCCCCTGCTGGGTCATGAGACAGATATGGACCCAGGATGTATAGCATTGTATCATATGTATATGTTGATCAAGACTTTGATGTATGGACCATTGTATTGATGTATCTTTGATGTACTGATTATGTTATAGACATTGATGATGGACATTTATCTATGATGATCTTTGATTCCTCCCTTGATGATGTCATGAGATTTCCTTTTATGCATGTCTATATGTTTCTATGATGCATTTATTTCTATTGTGCTATGGATGCAAATGTCTTAGAGTAGGACATAGATAAATGTATGCAAATGATGTTAATGCAATTTATCTCTATATGTTTTTCTGATTTAACCATGTATAAAATATGCAATGCAATGAATGCAATACTAAGTGCTTATGGTAAATGAAATGCATCTATCTTATTGTGTTTTTGGATGTATGCAATTTAATTTATGATATGCAGTTCTAAAGATGATATGGAAAATGAATAATGATTAATGTATCTTTTTTTTCTTGTTTTTCTCTTGACATGAATATATAATGATTAATGATTAATGATAATGAATGCAAAGGAAAATCTCATTTTGAATGACTTGGAACCAGTAAATTGATGAAGTGTTTTCAACTTTAATCCCTCCCCTTGAACTTGGAAAAATGCTAGAAAGACAAGCCACTTGAGAACTAAGCTTTGAAGAACGCATTTAAGATAAAAAGCAACATGCAACTAATCTAACATGCAAAATGAAATTAATCTAACATGAAAATGCAATTAATCTAACATGAATGCAATTAATCTAACATGAAAAATGCAATGCAACTAATTGTCCTTGAGGTTTGCGAAAGGAAAGCAAACTAAGATATATTTTCATCATAGAGCGTTATGGAACTAGGAGTCGATACAATCCTTACTGGTGCCACTGCGACCATAAGAATATGAATATGACTTTCCCGCGTGTAGTAACCCCTTTGATGAAACCAAGTACAACCCTCATTAGTTGGATGACCAACTATGGGAGTATGAATACCGGTTTAATCGGAGTCAATGTTGCAAGTGGATGTTGGTATTAAGATATGGAAAATCTAAATAACCAAGGTATCCTTTTGCATAAAAAAAACAAAGGTTAACCCTTCATCCTATATGAATGTCCTCTATGGTTCTTTGATGACCATGTCCTTAGACTTATTCACACAAGTTAAAGAATATTCCTCAAAATAGCCACTCAGAAGCTTAAGAAAACATCATTTTCTTTATCATGGCCAATCTAGTTGAAACATCATTGATTAACTAAAAAGGACATGACTTGAAAAAGTCAATGAAAAACTCATCAAAAATTCCAAGTGTTTGCAAAATGTATCAAGAATTTCAAATAAGAATTCTAGACAATCTGATCATTTAGGGTGTGTCAATTTTTAATCCTGATAAAATAAGTCAATGAGATTCAAGGATCATGTTATGCGATCAAACTGTTTAGGGTTGAACAATGATATTCATCAAAGGTTCCAAAATGTTTCTCCTGAATCTAAAAATTTTCTTCTGATGTGTGACCGCAATGTTGCACTATTGAATCCGATAGGTACCAAAATCTATGATGTGTGCCCCCAAGTGATAAATGTGATCAATGTGAAACTGAGGGAAACTGAACTTAGCATGTGACAAAATGCAGCTCTGAGACTTTATTAGGGCAATGCACGAATGACGGATGCAATGAGGATATGGAAAAGTGAGATGAGGAAACCATAATATGTACAAATGTAACTAGGAAACACCTAAGGGACAAAAGGCGCCTGTTTCCAAGTTTTCACCTCTTCAGATTATTGCTCTTTTTCTCTTTTTCTCTTTTTTTTTTGCTACCAAGGTGCCTATTGCTAGGTTTTCACCAAGGCACTTTTTTTCTTTTTCAAATGTTTTTGGCTTTTTTGAATTTTTTGATTTTTTGGTATTTTTGATCTTTTCTCCTTTTTTTTTGGTATTTTTGAATTTTCTCATGTACAAGGGTGATGCTTGACTCATCTGATACTCTCAACTTATAATCTTTATTCTGATACTCTTTCGTCTGATTCAGGTGTGGAACCTCTTAAGATGAATGCTATTGATAGGTTCTAGCAATTCATCACCATCACAATTAGCCAATTTGTAGGTCCCCATTCCAAATGAAGAAACAATGAAAAAAGGACCAAGCCAATTTACTTCCCACTTTCCTTTCTTTTCTCTATTAGCCTGATTTTTTGGATTTTCCCTCAATACTAGATCTCCTATTTGAAAGTTTCCTGGCTTGATATGCTTGTTATAGTTCTTGGAAATTCGATTCTAATACACTTTCAAATGATCATAAACCTGAGTTTGATGTTCCTCCAACAAATCCAATTGTTGAAGGTGGGAAACTCTATAATCCTCATCCGTTATTAATCCATGCAATGAGACTCTGAGGGATGGTATTTCAATTTCGAAAGGAAGAACAGCTTTGGCCCCATAAACCAAAGAAAAAGGTGTAGCTCCTGTCGCGGTTCAAATACTAGTCCTATAGGCCCATAATGCTGGATTGATTTGAAGTTTCCAATCCTTTCCTAATTTTCCAACTGATCTCTTAAGGATTTTAAGGATGTTCTTGTTGGTGACTTTTGCTTGTCCATTACCTTGGGGATAGTAAATGGATGAAGAGTGATGTGTAATGTGGAATGTGTCACAAAGTTCATCAATCTCTTTGTTCTTAAACTATTTTCCATTATCCGTGATGATAGCATGAGGAATTCCATATCTGCAAATGATATGATTTAGGATAAACATGGAAAGTTGTTTTCCTGTTGTAGTTGATAAAGGGACAGCTTCAACCCATTTAGTAAAGTATTCTATCGCGGTGATTATATACTTGTGTCCATTTGAAGAAGGTGGATAAATCATGCCAATTAGGTCAAAACCCCATTGATAGAATGGCCATGATGTGACAAAAGGTTTTAATTCTTGTGTCGGTGCATGAATCAAGTTCCCATGGTATTGACATTTCTTGCAAACTTTAACATATTGACAAGCATCTCTTTCTAAGGTTTTCCAAAAGTACCCCATACGTAAGATTTTCTTAGCTAGGTTTAAACCATTTGAATGTGACCCAAAAATCCCCTCGTGGACATCTTTTAAAGCTAATTTTGATTCATCTTCCTCTAGACATCTAAGGAGTGTTCCGTCAAGACCTTTACGATACAATGTGTCAGAAAGGATAGTATAATGGGTTGCTTGCCTTATGAAATTTTGCTTTTGAGCATAGGTTTGGTCTATAGGTAGGGTTTTATTTTTGAGGTAAGCATAGATAGGTCCATACCATGGAGAGTCATGTCCATGTAAATGGGCAATAATTTGGGTCTCAGGTAGGTCAAATGTCAGTTTCACCAATTCTTCCACCAAGAACTCATACTTTTCATTTTGATCGGGTAGCTGAAGTAAAGATGCTAAAGTAGCCATTGCATCTGCTACTCTATTCTTGTCTCTTGGTATTTGTATAAAAGTAATCAAAGAAAAGTACTTCTTCTAGTTGTCCACCAAGTTCTTGTAAGGCAACAGTTTTTCATCCTTAGTATGATACTCTTCATTAACTTGATTAATTACTAATTGAGAGTCCCCATAGACTTGCAATTCTGTGACATTCCATTTCAAGACTGTCTTGATTCCTATGACCAAAGCTTCATACTCTGCTATGTTATTGGTGCAAGGGAACAATAACTTGTAAGATTTTGGGATTGTGTAACCTTGTGGTGTAATCAAAAGAATGCATACTCCACTGCCATTTTGGGTATAGGATCCATCAAAGTATAAAGTCCATGTCTTAGCTTTGACATTCACAATTGCAGAATCTAGGAATTCCACTTGTATAGGATGTATAGAGTCTTGAGGATATTCAGCCAATTGATCGGCTATAACTTGACCTTTGATTGCTTTCCTATCAACATATTCAATGTCAAATTCACTAAGTACCATGACCCA
>MU223797.1:2039012-2053625 GCA_018584345.1 Thuja plicata
GAAGAGCATATGCCTAATGCTTGTTCAATTTGGACAAAATAAAGGATTTTCTACTTATGCTAGATTTAAAAGAAAGCCACAATTTGATCAAATGCAAGCTTGATGAGATAAGTACCTGATTTCGAAGGTAGCAAAAGGATAGGTGCATTTTTGAGTATTTGGCTTGTTTTTACTCACCTAGTGGCGATCGTTCCCACTCCATCTCCTCCAACAAGTTAGTCAACACAAAGCACAGCAAAGTGAAGAAAACTTGGAAAAACCTTAAATGACACAAATACCTCCTAAAATCTCTTTTGAAATGAACAATTTATTAATTAAAGACTTTAAAGAAGTAAGCATGCAAACTCAATTAGAGAGTAGGAAATTTTTGTTTATATGCAAAGAACACCTTAATGTAATGATCATACAAATGCTCTTCCTCAAACAAACTCTCTAATAAATTTGCATTATGTATCTCTTTATCGTTCTTGGTTTTGATTCTTACCTCTTTGCTAGGCTTGGAGATCCACTTCTCTGGTTTTTGTACCTTTGGGTGATTTTTTATCTGCAGAACAAGAAAACATAGAGAATTACACCAGTGACAGAATTAACTAAAACCTGATTTAAAGCAAAAGAGATTATGCGGCATTTAATAGCTAAACAGTGGCTATCAAATAATACTAAGTGTAATTTAAAGCTTTAAATGCGGCTGTTAAATTTTAAAATGCGACTCTTAAAATACCACAGGCGGCTAATTAAAAACAGCAAGTGGTGCACAAAGTACAAAATGCAGTCAGAGATGGCTGGTAAGTGGTTGTTGAAAAGTCATAGGCGGTGCACTTTATCTAATAGGTGGCATGATTTATCTGCTAGGTGGCCCACTTTATCTCAGATGGGGCAGTAGAATGAAAGACGGAGATGAATCAAGCTTCGTAGGTGGCATTTTTTTGTTCGTAGGCAGCTCTTGGCATAGCATACGCAGCTCTTCTCCTATTTTCTGAGAGAAAAACACCAAAAACCAAACAAACACACCAAATATTAAGATAAAAACATCAGTAAAGAGGCTTAGAGCCCCACGGTGGGTGTCATTATGTGTGTAAGAAAATACACCTTCATGAAATTAAGATTGAAAGCAACAATTCTATGGAATGATAAAACAAATTAATCTAAGAATTGAAGCTAAACAATCTATACCATCTCATGGTTTTCTATACAAGCTTTGTTAAGAGAGCTCTCAGGCTTAATCTCTCTCAAGGACAATCCTAGAACGAGATATGTATGAAAATTAAATGCTCCAATCTAGCTAGAATGCTCAAAATGCTCAAAAATGCTCCAAGATCATATGACAAAATAACAAATGCTCCTAAACATGATATGCTAGATGTAATGCAAATGCTAAAATTCTCTCCAAAAAAACTCTCAAATGCTCCTCATATGTTCTCAATGTGCCTATAATAAGGATGTTTTTGCTCTTGAATTCTTGGATCCCAAACACAAAGGAAATGGCTTGTATTTATAGCATTTTCCCAAGGTTAGGGGGTAGAGTGAGTTGATCATGATCAAAGCTTGGTTAAGTCAAAAGCTTTGAGGTATTCTCAAATGGAGGGAAAGTTGGTTGGTTGTCTCAAAGATATTAGGAATTAAATAACTCCATTTAATTAAATTATCCATGGAAGGGTGATTGGGTTGGATTTGATCCTTTTTTATTTGAACTATACAATTGAAAAATCAATTGCATAATTTGATTAATCCCTTTAGGCTTGAATTTAATTATTTGATTTCATGATTATTTGATCTTTTAATTTGATTTGAATTTTGTCCATTTTATTTGATAAATGTCCATTTGATTTGATCCATTTGTTTTGCATTGATATTTTGAAGCATTTGGCTGAGATTTATATTTTGGAATGCTTCAGATACACCTGGTCAATTTTAGGTGTCTACAAACCCTATGAGTACCTGAATATATGTAGTCTCACAAGAAAGATTCAAGCGGCTCCACTCTACATATACCCAGATATGTTCAAGGAATGATGTCAAAATTCCAAGAACAAAACTAGTTTCATCTTCCGATGCTTTGGCCTATGAGGAAGCAACTATTTATAGTGAGTTGGAAGGGTTGGCGTAAAACCTGTCCTCACTTGGGTCATTCCTGGGAGATTTTTTCCTCAACTAGCAAGCCCTCTACTATTTAAATGTATGTAACCAGGATTGGCGAGCTTTGGATGTCTGGATTTCTGATTCTTCTGAAGAAGAAGAGCATACTCTCCTAATCTAAGCCGTTTTCTCCCAAAACACTCAAAGCAAAGTTCATTCCTTCAAGCTATGTTGAGCTTGATTTAGTTGTTCCTATTTTAAAGAAAAATAGATGCTTGAAAAGGAAAGTTTTCTTTGTTCAATTAACCACAAAATTTAGTGATTTTCTTGTTCAATTACTAATCCAAAAATAATTAAACAATTGAACTTGTTCTTTAATCCCACATATTTAGTGCTTTGTTTTGTTCATTTATTGTTTCCAAAAAGAATTAGGTGATGTGTTTTATTGTTCATTTACCCCAAATTTTGTTCAATCCATAAACTAATGTATGAGTTTCTGAATTTCCTTAAAAGGAAAAGAGCATAATCCTCTAGTCAGTTTAGTGATAGATTGGAATATGTACTTTAAGTTTGAAAACAAGTAAATAAAGGTCAAGATGGGGGGTTGGCAACCTGTAAAACCGAGTTAGTATCTATTTAGTTCAACTCCCATGAAAACCTCCAAAAACAACCTGTAAACACTTGTTAAGCTGCGAAATACCAAAAACACAACTTTGTCAAAATGTTAGGATTAGGCAAACAAAATGCATGAGCTTTTTAACCAGATGCGAGCCTAAAAGTTTACTGAATGTGATGAAGTATACTGTATGCGAGCTTCCTTACCAAATGTGATCCCTTGCTTACTAGATGCAAGACAAAACTAGAAATGATCTAGGAAATCCTGGATGCGAGCCTAGTTTTCTGCAGTACGATGGTGTATCCCGGATGCGATCCTGAAAGGTTAAAAATGATCCTGTGATAGAATTCTGATAATGCAAATTAGCAAAAAAGTGTTATAAAATGAGGCCAAGTTGGAAAAATAGCCCCACAATGGGTGCTATAAATGTGTGTGTATATTATGTACCTGATAAGAGAGACACAACACATCAATAAGTCATTGCATTAGCTCAAAAGGTTAGATAAGCATATAAAACCAACTAATATAGACCTATTGTCTTCTAACTAAGAAGAGTGTGATTAGTAACATAATAGCCCTTAGATTATGCTACAATCAGTGACATATATGACCTAGCATGAAGGATTTTAGTTTAAAAACAAAGCTAAAAGATGAGAAAACATGCATTCTAGCTCTAAGAATGAAAATAAGAACAATGTGAAAGCATGAAATAAGAAGTGAAATATGTGTCCAAGATTAATCTAACAACATAACATTACATTTAGGATATGAGGTGAAGGCCCCTTTACTCTCAAAAATGGCTTCTATTTATAGAAGAATGAGAGAGAGAGAGGGGAGACAAGGTGGATTAATGAGTTGAGGGACTCATTAATGGTGGTGTAAGAACCATTAATGCCTTGAGCATTAATAAGGCATGGAAGAGACATAGGCTTAAGGCATCCTCATTAATAAGGTATTAATGAAAGCCTTAAAGAAGCAAGGGAAGGGTGTAAGAGGATGGCTTGAGAAGGTGGACCTTAAGGAAGGAATCTTGAGATTCCTTGACTTTCTCAAGTGAGTTGAATTGCTAAGCATTCCTTAATGGAATGTGACAACATTAGGAGGTGGGTTAGGGCTAGAATTAGGATGAGGATTAGATTAGCTAGGGCGAATGGGTTGAGAAGGGTTAGAACCCAGGGTAGAAGTGGTTGAGATAGGTTAGGTTGGGGTTTAGGAGAATATTAAATGAATTAAACTTATTTAATTCATTTAAAAATAGGAATTTAATTATTTAAACAATTTAATTGCTTTTTAATAATTAGGGAGACCTTGGATACATGCTACTAGGGAGACCTTGGATACATGAAATGCAAGCTATACCTTCGACATACCATCAATGCATAAAATTCCCACATCAGGGAGAGGAGATCATCATAGAGGGAGATCTCAATCCATTCCAATATTGTAATACGGTCCAAATCAGCACTGATAATCAGGTACCATCAAACCAAGATACAAGCATCCCATCCTCTTTAGATTCGAATCCCAAAGATGTCACACGGGTAGCAGGAAAGATAGTCATTAAATAGGATGCAAGTATTCCCTCCTCTTCAAATTCAAATCTTAAAGATATAGCACAGAAAGCAGGCAAGATATCCATCACAGACAAGGGCTATGGTGAATACAGATATGAAGAAGCTTTTACCATCACACACATTCCTCAAAGCCTAAGAACTCATGGCATGCCACAATATGTTATTGCAACATAAACTCCGCAGCCTATTCTATTCAGATGTCCACCTACAACCTTTGTCTGATGGGGACACATAGCGGAAGAAAATCCTTTTGAACAAGACATCAATACCTGGTTATACCAAGATTCCCTTGAGATAATCCGACCACCACTACCCTTGTCAAACTATGGTAATGGTTACACAATGATATAAAGATTTGGGTTTGATGGTACAACCGGGCTGCGGGCAAGACAACAAGGCATATATGAATTTCCTCTCCCACCAACCTAGAGAAACACGAGAGGATTGGGCTATAGACAAAAAAGCACTAGTCCTATGATCCAAGACATTCAAGTCAATCAAGAGTAAATAGTAGAGATGCACCGGGGGCACAACACAGAGCATGTCCTAATAAGAAACATATTAGCACAGTTGTTGCCCACCAAAGAGGGAACCACACAATCCCTAATAAACCTACACATAGAAATCAATGATAACCAAGGAAGTGAGACATTAGATGAGCATTCTATTGAGACTGATTCCCATGAGTATGAGTGGAGATCCCTTCATGACTCTGAACCATCAATCCCATATTATTCCCCTTGGTCAGACATTATTATAAATATAGCTGACCTATTTGACAAACTAACCATTACCGAACAACCCTACATAGACAAACATGTCATCTATCAGACCTCAAGTGGTACGTCCACATCATAGTCCAATTTTGTAGGCACCATATCAGCAGTCCCTTTCAGTCAACCAGAGCCAAACAGTCGTGAAAGTGTCTGTCTTGTACACCCTGAGCTTATAGAGTGGGATCAACAAGGACCACCTGATCTAGATGTCTTCGAGAATGATGAGGTGATAGCTCACTTCATGGGACTGAGGGAAGGCATTCCATCAGGAGATCACAAGGTAGGCTTCTCCATTAACCTAGACAGAGCAGCATATTTTGGGGAGGAAGCTCCTCTTTCCAGTCCATAAAAGAAAAAAGAACAAAAGAATGATAAAAAGCTAAAAGAAGACGTATCTTCTAGTGAAAACCTCACTGAGGCGCTAGAAGATGGAAAGAAGGAACTCCTCCCCTTAATAGAGGAGAAATCAGCATTATTAGCAGAAGAAATAGAGGAAATCAACTTGGGAGATGACAAGAACCCAAGGAGCATATACTTGGAAAAATCACTCACCCCTAAGGAGAGAGAACAGTTCATCAGTTTCTTCAAGGAAAGAATGATCAATTTTGCATGGTCCTACTCAGATATCCCAGGGTTAGATCTAGAGCTAGTGCTACATCATCTCCTGTTTCTACCCAACACCAAACCTCTCAAGCAAAAGCTGAGAAAGATGCATCCCCACGTTGCATTGCTAGTCAAGGTAGAATTGAAAAATCTCTTGGATGCTAAATTCATTAGACCTATACCATATGCGGACTAGATATCTAATTTGGTACCAGTTACAAAGCACAATGGCCAAATATGGATTTGCACAGACTTCAGGGATCTCAACATAGCATGTCCCAAGGATGACTTTCCTTTACCAAACATTGATATGATAGTAGACCTAACTTTCGGACATCAAATTCTATCACTCATGGATGGATTTTTAGGTTTCAATCAAATAAGGATCGTACCAAAGGACCAACACAAAACAACTTTCACATGTCCTTGGGGAATATATTTTTGGAATGTCATGTTGTTTGGTCTAAAGAATGTCGGAGCGACATATCAAAGGGCTATGACATATATATTTCATGATCTTATCCACAAGACAATGGAAGAATATGTGGATGACATATTAGCCAAGTCGATACTTTGAAAGGATCACCTACAGGTTTTCGGACCCATCTTTGACAGAATGTAGGAATTCAAAGTCCGTCTAAACCCAAAGAAGTGTGCATTCGGTGTCACAGCAAGAAAATTACTGGGGTTCATAGTATCACACAGAGGAATTGAAGTGGATCCAGCAAAGGTCAAAGAAATATTGGACATGCCTCCACCATCAAACTTGAGACAACTAAGAGGGTTACAAGGAAGGCTCCAATCGATCAGATGCTTCATCACTCAACTAGAAAACAAGTGGTACCCATTCCAAAATCAATTACATAAAGACATCAAATTCATATGGACAGAGCAATGCAAATAGGCATTTTAGATATTCAAAGACTACCTTCTTAAGTCTCCTATATTGGTGCCACCAGTACAAGGTAGATCATTGCTTCTATATATCTCAGTGATAGAATCACTGTTAGGTGTACTCTTGGCACAACATGATAATGCAAGAAAAGAGAGGGTCTTCTACTATGTAAGCAGGACTTTGGTCGGATATGAGATAAACTATACGCCAATTGAGAAGTCATGCCTTGCAGTTGTTTTCTCTTCCCAGAAGCTAAGACATTATATGTTGAGTCACCAGAAAAAATTGATCGCACATATTGATCCTCTAAAGTACCTCCTAAGCAAAGCAGCGCTCACCGGACGGTTGGCAAAATGGGTAATGATCTTAAGTGAGTTCAACATTGAGTATGTAGACAGAAAGGCCATCAAAGGACAAGTGATTACAGATCAACTAGCAGAGGCACAAATTCAAGACCACCAGCCTATTATTTCTGACTTTCCTGACGAATCTATCATGACACTACAACCGGCGATCAAGGTATGGCAACTTTATTTTGATGGATCATGTACAAACCATGGTGCGGGGGCAAGGATAGTGCTTATCACTCTAGATCATGATACAATTCCAAAGTCTTTCAGACTTAACTTCCCATGTGCCACAACATAGCAGAATACGAAGCACTGGTCATCGGTCTAAAGATAGAAATTCAATGGATAATCAAGAACCTTAAAGTCTTTGGCAATTCACAGTTGGTCATTAGTCAAGTTAACAATGATTATATGACCAAAGATGAGAAGCTCATACCATATAGAGCACAGATGGAAAGACCGCACCAAGTTCCATTACATTCTCTTCGAGCAAGTCCCAAGAGCATAGAACAAAGTTGTAGATGTGATGGCTACCATAGCATCACTGATTGATATGCCAGGTAATGAAACCAAATGCCAGTTTCTAGTGGAGAAACTCTTGGTGCCATCACATCAGGCATATATCACAGAATTAGTGTGTGTCCTTGTTGGTCTTGAATCCCCATGGTACCAAGATGTCTATAACTATCTCCAAAACAATGTCTTACCTCCCAACTTCTCTAGGAACCAGAGAAAATCCCTCATCCACCAAGCCTCTAGGTATACCATCCTCTCAACTACTTCATACAGACAAAGTCTAGATGGAATGATTCTACGATGTCTCACTTCCATGGAATCCCAGAAAGCTTTGTACGAGGTACATGAAGGAGTTTGTGGAACCCACGGAGGTGGCAACAGCTTAGCTAAGAAGATCATCCGCATGGGATACTATTGGCCCACAATAGAGATAGATGCACACTAACATGTTCAAAGGTGTATACAGTGTCAGATTCTTGGAGACCTCATCCATGCACAAGCCTAGGAACTAAATCCTATCACATCACCATTGCCATTTTCAATGTGGGGATTTGACCTAGTGGGAAAAATTACACCTTCTTCAGCAAACAGACACAAGTACATCATAGCAGCAATGGAGTACTTCACCAAGTGGGTGGAAGAAATTCCCATCACTTATATCACTAGAAAGAAAATAGAAATGATCATACTTAACCATATTATCTATCGATACAAGATCCCCTAAACAATCCTGATAGATCATGGTACACCTTTCCAGAACAAGGATGTTGAAGACCTATGTGAAAGTTCCACATCAAACAAGGGTTCTCCTCATTTTACTACCCTCAAGGGAATGGCCAAGCCAAAGCTACCAACAAAACAATCTTGAAAATCCTAAATAAAATAGTGAATGAATCAGGGCGAGACTAGCATTTATAGCTTAGTCCCACACTATGGGCATACAGAACTAGTGTGAGAACACCTACATGAGCCACTCCTTTCTCCCTAGTCTATGGATCAAAGGCGGTATTACCCCTCGAAGTGGAAATCCCATCCCTAAGGATATCATTGAAGAACCTGATCACATATGAAGACTATAGAGTAGCAAGGATCAATGAACTACAGTTACTAGATGAAAGAAGGCAACATGCCTTCGACCACTTACAAGGCTATCAAAATCACCTTAGAAGGAACTATCACAAGAAGGTGAATCCACAAAAATTTGAAGTAGGAGACCTTTTCCTCATGGAAAATCAAAAGAATCAAGAAAAGCGAGTCAAACCTAGTAAGTTCGAGCCTAACTGGCTAGGACCATTTGTTATTGTCAACTCTACTCAGAGTGGGGCATTCATACTAGAAACACGAAAAGGAGATCAGCTCCCCAGCTACATCAACAACATGCACCTGAAGAGGTTCTACCCTTAAGGTCTCTATGGTTAAGGCACTTATCCACATATCCAGAAAATACCAAAAAAATCAAAAAATACAAAAGTTACCTTGGTGAAAACCTGGCAATCAGGCGCCTTGGCGACAATCCAAAAAAGAAAAAAAAAAAAAAAGAAGGCACAAAAAAAGTAAAGAGAAAAAAAAATCACTCTCTCAGTGAAAACTCAGCAATCAGGTGCTATTAAGTAGGTACCTTGGTGAAAACCTGGCAAATAGGTGCCAAGTGTTTAAGATCCAGCTTCACCATCAATGAGCTCCAAAAGCTAGCACAGATCTCAAATGCAAGACTGAATACCCAAGCTATATCCAGAAGCACAATCCCCTTTGAGCACCAAGCACTTACACATGGTTACATACTGGTCTACCAGACTAGGGGGTGATTCAAAATGTCCTAAAAAATCCTAAAAAAATCCTTAAAAGATCAAAAATCAAGAGAAAATCAATCTTCATCAAAAACATTCAAAAAATTGCAAAATCCCAAGCAATAAAACCAACTCGGTTATCAAGAGAGCAAGGGGAAATCATGCCCAATCAATCAAATTTCACAATCATGAGCTTTGTGAATCAGCATTAGGCTCATCTGACACAGCTTTATCAATCTATCAGATCAATCAACAAGCAACTAGCGACCAAGCCAATCTATCAATTGTCACAATCATGAGCTTTGTGAACCAGCATTGGGCCCATCTAACACATCTTAATCAGTTGCCAAAATAAATCAAATCAATCTATCAAAACTTTCACAATCATGAGCTTTGTGAATAAGCATTGGGCACATCTGACATAGCTTGATCAGCTGCCAACACGATCAAAGAAATCAAGACAATCAAGCCTATCCAAAGAGTCGAGCCAATCAAGAGAATCCAACTGCATCGAGGAACCATCCAAAAATGTTGACTAGGTCAGTCAAGTCGATCAGATGTCATTCTATATTTCACGATTATGTTCTTACACTACTATAGGATCCACCATGTGAAGAGAGTATCTATGATAGATCATGACTTATTTTCTTTGATTGTTGGCTGTTGAATGTTCTCTTCAATTTCAGGGCCATGATGATTTAGGATAAATGCGGTAGGTGCTGTCACTTATCTGGCAACTGCACAGTTCCACGATCTGAGCTTAACCCTAGGAAAGAATTGAACATTCCTTCTCTTTTATTTTTCTTGTTTTGTTTATAGAATCAAGAGCTTGTAGCACTATTCAGATGGACTCTAAGTTTTCTTTGGAGTTCTATCTTGTTTGCTTGGCTTTCCCTTTTGGAAATAAAGAGCTCACAATGTTATCCAGATGGACTCTAGGTGCATAGGAGTTCTATCTTGGTTTCTTTTTTTATATTAGTTTTAGAGGACAAATGGTATCCAAATGGTCAATATCTAGGTGCTTTTGGCTCTCTTTCTTTTCAAACAGAGAACATAGTTGAACCCAGATGGTCAATATTTGGGTGCACTATGGGTCTCTTTCTATTCAATCTCTCTACTCCTTCCGCTATCAAGAGGTCATGGCGGTATCCAGGTGGTATGTGATCTGGATCATTCGATGCTCTTTCAGAATATCAGAAAATACAAAAAAAGATGCAATGATGATAGTTATTGGAAACAGGGGCAGCAACTTGGGACATTCATCATTCCTATCAGATCATATCTATCCACAAAATTCAAAAAGAACATCTTTTCTATTAGATCAATCTCAGAGAACATCTATCAAACTAACTTCTTTCTAAATAAACACATGCATTACTTAGATATTTTGTGCATAGTATATTGCATTCATTCATTAAGTGCATTAGAAAAGAAAAAAACATGGTAGTTGCATACATGATAAATCATAAAAACACATGCACCCATAAGAATCTCATATAAACATGCATCTCATTTACACCATCCTGCATGACATTTCAGTATCATAGGAAAAGTAAATCATCCATGTATGAGTCTGCATAATAGAAACATATTGCATATAGATCTCATCATCTAAACCACCAAATCATGTAGAATCATACATATAGAAAAGTAAACCATTGCACATCATATCAAAAACACTAGCTTCTCATATAATCAAAATATCTGAGTACAATGAAGGGTTGTAAGTCTGATCAAAGAAGGTAATCAACATTTATATCAATAAATATCAGTATGTCAGGATACAAAAATGGTACTCCTCAGAGTATATACAATGGAATCACTACAAAAATGGTACATGATACATATGTCAATAGGAGCTACCCCCACCCTCACTAGGATGTGGATGAGGGGGTGGCATGTTAGAATCTATCTTATGAGAGGAACCAAGAGCTCTAACACCACTACTCTAAGAATACTGGGCCCTGCTGGATCTCTGCAAAACTGTGTAGCTAGGCACCCTCTGCGCTGCAGGAACTGCACCCTCATAATGACATCTCCAATAATCAATCTCTCTCTGAGAATCTCGCCCAGATCTATAATACCTATCTAGAATATCTCTGTGTGAAAAATCATGTACAGTATCAATGAAAGAATGAACCTCAGAACAAGCATGTCACTCTCAAGACTTGGCCAATGTAACTCAATCCTCTAAAGCAGTAGCATGTGCATCAAATAAGGCAAGTCAGGCCTGAAGGTCCTGAACCTGCTGAGAGAGGTGCTCCACCTCTGAGGGATCATCATCCATGCCACCCATAGCCACATCGATGTCCCCCTCCTTCGCCCTATCTCCCAGTCCCTCATCTCCTCTCCGCCTAAAAACCATAGAATCATTAGCACTCTCTGAGCTCTCTCCTGTGTTGCTACCAGTGCTGCCACTACCCCTAGAGGAACCTATCTCCGCACTCAACTCATCTTGAGCCTCCATGTCTATATTAGCAATCTCAATATCAACATCCTCCATAACCACTCTATCCTCCTCTCTAGGAGCCAAAACAGCAGTTGTCCGCCTACGCACTCTCTGAACCAACTGAGGTGCCTCCTCCTCAATAGCCTATCATCCTCCAGAATAGCACCCAACCCAACTCTCGGAGCACTAGTCTAACCCACACTACAGCCACCTCTAGTCCTAACCCCTCTGCCAGCACCCCTGAGACCAGGATCATCACCTTTGTCATCTCCCCTACCCTGTCCTCCATCTCTCCCACCATCCCTCCCTCCCCTNTACCCTGTCCACCATCTCTCCCCCCATCCCTACCTCCCTTGCCACCACCTCTCCCTCCATCATGGCCTCCCCTACCACACCGTACCCATCGAGCCCTCCTTATGATAGTCCTGGGAACAGGATGCGAGACATCTATCAGTGCAACCGACTGATGCTGCAACCAATGGGCATCATACTATGGTGTAGTGCCTGCAAAAGACAAATTCAACTATCAGTACCAGAGCAGATAAAGACAAAAGTATCAAAATGAGATATGAGCAAGAATCAAAGAGCAGAAAGGAAGTACATAAGCAATCAGAAACATGACAAACCTGGGTCTACAGTGGAAGAGCGCCAGGTCCATGCCACAAGAAGTAAACCTAAAAACTCAGTGCAAGCAGCATCAAGTGATACTACAGCACCCCAAACAGCAGCATCCCTTGACCTCCAAGAAAAGTATGCATATGAATCAGATACATCCTGCTGCTCCCCAAACTAGTGCAACACCCTGTCAGTGTTGTGAAAATCTATAATATGAATATGATTGGTCATGCGACCAATCAAGTATCTCCACTGACGATAGAAAGGTAGATGAATGTCCTCTCCATCCCAGATGGGGAAATCTCTATACGGCCTCCATATGAAATAAGGGATCGTATCTAACTGCTGCCTCCAATAAGACAAGTGACCCATATGTGTCTATACAATGGCTCCATCATACATAAAGACATATAGCCTATCTGCTGGAAGAGAACGAGCACCAACAGGATGACATACGGAAATATGCTCCCATGCCCAGATCTGCAAGAGGGTAGCACCATAGCTGAGCAACTTACCATCAAGGTAAGCTACATAGAACATGTGGAAATGCATATGGGCCAACATACATGGACCCCAAGGAAAAACTGTATGATCCCTAACCATGTTCTATAAGACACTACCAAAGCCAACAGAAAAACCACGTTGCCGACGATCGGGGCATAGAATACCACATATCAAACTACCCAGCAAAGTGGATATTCTATCAAGGCCTAACCCGAATCTAGACCAAGGAATATCATACTCACCAACAAGTCCGAGCTAATCCCAGGGCAATCCAAAAAGGCTCGGTCAATGCAACAACACTAGTGTGTGTGGAATACTCCACAAGCTCACCCTGGATAGGGAGTTGGAGGATGTGATACACATCCTCCAAAGTAATGGTACACTCCCCGGTGGGTAACCAAAAAGTGAGTCTCTGAATGTCACCGCTCTACAAGAGTGGAGATCAAACCCCTATTGGTCGTGATCTCAGGCATATAACATAGCTAGTACAAACCAAGATCATGAAGCATTGACCTCTCATCCTTGGTCAGCTGAAATCTATACACGAGTCCCGCCGGTTTGAACTCTCGATAGCACAAGCTCCACCTAGTGAACTAAACATAGAATAAAAATAGAAAATTATCAATTTCAGTCATTGAGGAAAGTAACAAAAGCAAGAAAAATTAGATAACAAACAAGGACATCAGGCAAACAGTGCTAAAAAATCAATTGCGGTAATAAAGCAATGCAAATGCGGTACTTTTAAGCGATTGCAAAACATAACCAGCAAGTGCGGCATACAAATTGCAATTGCAGCATTTTAAATACACAATTGTGGCACACTTATCAATTGTGGTATTTAACTGGCAATTGCGGCATTTAAACCGCAATTGCGGCAAAACCGCAACCGATTGCGGCACACATGGCATTTTTCTAAAAAAGTATGAATTTTAAAAGCAATAAATGCAAGCATTAATGACATGCAAAGCAAGAAAATTCACCGGACATCCAGAGCCAGCTGGTCTATGGTAGGTCCAGACTTGGTCAAAGATGTGGGTGACACCAGGAAGGCCAGCCATCGCTCGAAAATAGGAGAAAAGAAGGAAGAAATTAGAAAGCAAACTCACCAAGATATCAGAGCTCCAAGATCTCAAAGTGACAAATGAAGAGCTCTCTTCGCTACTTATAGGGGTTCTGAAAAACCCTAATTTCACTACAAGCTCCGAAATTTCTTCCCGGTCCCCGAAAACTTTAACAGTCAATAACAGGAGCATATTAAACCATTTTTCAAATCCGTCAGGTACCCAATTTCAGAAATTGTAGTTTCAACAAATCAACGCTCGTCTCGCGACTTTTCGCTCAAATTTGTTGAGGGGGCATAAATACACCTACTACTGCCGGGGCAAGCTGGGACAAAATCAAAGAATCTTTGACACACTGCGACAAGCCACATCGCATCAAAGAGGGGCAAATGTAGACACCCTAAAATGGACAGTGGTGCAGGAGCACCTATTATTTGGATGTCTCAATATTTGAACTATATATCCAAATATAGTGGAATTTATGGACTTAGAGTATTTAAAATATTTGAATCATATTTTAAAAGGTTTAGTGAAGGTTTGAGGATATTTGAACAATAATTGTAAAAGTTGTTCAAAAGTTGTCAAAACTATAATGACAACTTTTACAACTTGGTGACAACTTTTTAAAAATTTGTTAAAAGTTGTTAATGGGTAGTTTTAAGTTGGTTGGATGGTTTATTATGATCCCAAATTATATAAATTTGGTCTCCAAAACACGAAATTGTAAGTTGGAGGAGTTTGAAGAAGAATTTGGAATGGAAGAAAACTTGTTTTTGATGTAAAATATTTCA